>JAWPHD010007513.1:0-127958 GCA_037043455.1 Cyrtodaria siliqua | reverse complement strand
GATGGTAAATTCCGTTTTTTATTTTATGTGACAATGTCGAGGGCGACATATCTCTATAAAGGAGGAGGAATGGTAGAAAATCGAGGACGACATTTCTCCGTAGAGAGAGAGGGAGACAGGATGTCACAGGATGAAATATAGAGGTATTGAGAACCTGTATAATTCACCAATGTAGCATTTAAAAGAAACAATTTCATTGATGCATATAATTAAATATACGTATGCGACACCACAAACATAAAGGCTTAAAAGGGTCGCATTGTCGAGAACAGTCATGACAAAACGACGGATTTCGCGCCTTTTTTAAATGTCAGTCTGTTTTTAAATGCGTCGTCAATATTTCCAGGGTATTTCTCTAAGTGTTCGGTTTTGTCTTTTAGACCAGTACCTTTGTTGACAACACATCGATTTTTGCATTGACCGACATATATTACTTCGCAAAACACAGTGATAGGTCTTTCAAGTCATTACACACAAACATATTGGTTAATTCTTCTGTTGCAAAGAGGGCTGGCGTGGCGCAGTCTGTAGCGCGGCGGATTTGTAACCGGAGGCCCCGGGTTCAATCCTCCGTGGTGCCACTGAGTTCCGTCGGTGTGTTCTTGGGCAAGACACTTTCCCTTAGCCCCGTCCGTCGGATGGGGACGTAAACCGGGCGGTCCCGTGTATCGGTATATCCTCCGAGCACGTTTAAGAACCATAGGAATCTATTCGATAATAAGAGTAGGGCAGGTTCCCTGATTCCTATGTATCCTTCCCTTCTCTCTGGGGCGGCTCTAAATAATCTATACTGTGTTGATGAGCCGTTAAAACAACATTCAATTATTCTGTTGCACAGTGTAAGCGCCATTTTGTTCTCGATTTGCTCGTGTACATTGATAAAGAAAAATCGGAATGTAGCTGCAGAAACAAAATGCTCTTTTATAATTATGTTTGTTATGCAGGAATAGAGAGTTCAATACCTGAGAATGTTTTTTTATATATCCTTGTTGCTATGAAAGTACGTCTATAGACTGATACAATACTATAAGTTCCACGCCATCATCCGGAAAATGCAGATGACCTGCATTAAACGTTGTTGATTAACTAATTAATTACAGAATTACGGCCCTTTGTTTGACTTAGAATTCTCCACTGTAATATGGCTTTCATTTCAAACGTGTTCATGGATTAGTGTTACACTTGACATACAGTTCACACATGGTGATAAGATGCGTCTCTCTGCATTTAGTGCAGATTCCTTTCAACGTTCTTCTGCCTATGCTATACATATATCTAAAAATACATCTTAATAATCATGGGGATGCGTATAAATGGTAGATAGTTGTTGTTTTTCTTCTATTCATGGCACATATGTATTAATTGTACTGATGTTTTTCAAAGAACATAGCATTCTTATAAGAACCAGAAATGTGTCCATGGGAAACAGATGCCCCCACTGAAAACAAACAGCGGAAAACGTAAAATTTGACAAAAAAATGGCCTCATGTAATACATGATCGATTTTGACGCTAAATCGATATGCACATCTTGACATCATAGGTAAGTAAACAGTCGGACTTGACTAACGATATATGCCCCCTCTCCATTCGGTGGTGGGCCCATAAAATGTGTCAACAAAGCATATCTAGACCGATTTTTGTTCAAGGCATACTTGTAAACACACTTTCTGACATTTCATATTAGATTTATTCGTCGTCAAAAAAATTATTATCCGGAGAAAATAACGATCGATAGAGATAATTTATCCAATATTGTAGGTCTAGAAAAGACAAAGTTCATCTTTCGGGAGTGCTCAACTTATTATTTGTAATATGCGGAAATTTTCACAAATAATGTACTCCGCAGTACTGCATGAATCGACTATTCTTTTCTTTAGAAACCACAATTTGCAACATGTTACCAATTCAACGGGGCTGAAACAAGATGGCATTAATACATTTTTTCTAAGTCAATAATAACGTGTACTCCTATAAGTAAACCTGTTGATATTAAGTGGGGATGTGGCTCAGTGGTAGAGCGTTCGCTTTGCATGTGAAAGGCCCCGGGTTCGATCCCCGGCATCTCCATAACATTTAGTTCGAACAAGTGCAAGAATCGGATTGACCGCGTCCAACCCATTTACAATGTTATCAATAGATGAATACTATACTCGGCAAAAAAAGTTTTGGACCAGGGTATATAAAGTCATATAAAGTCATATAAAAATAAAACTAGTGGACAGAATTTAAGTATCTTTTTTAGTAACCAAGGTCTACCCTACCCGGTTAATTTGGTACCAGAAACATTAAATTCCAAACAAGATTTGATTTTAAAAAATATCGCGAACACACAAAGGGTCTGTATAAAATGTTGCAAAGTCCATAATTGTATAACAGTTACGGACACATTCGAGTAATCAATAAAAAGATTATTATTTTTTCGCAAACTTTCATTGTAGGCGATAATTATTGTTGATTGTTGATCTATTGTGAATTATCAACTGAGATAATAAGGGTTATGGTCGAATGTCAAGGTTCAGCGATCATGGTACGGGTTCGAACACTGCCATGGTCCAAAACTTTTTTTACAGAGTATACATTGACTGTAATAACTATATGGAATGTCACACGCGCGTGCGCACGCACGGACATACAATGCATATAACATGGATGGTGCCGGATATTATATGGAGATGCCGAAGATCGAAAATGCACGTTCACATGCAAAGCGAACTCTGTGCTACTGAACCACATTTTTATCGATATTAGATGCACGTCGAAGGATAGAGTATATCAAAAATCGTCTCGCCGTTCGTAGATGTTCTAGATTGCGAAATGAATCTATGGACATGTCACCGGAGTCCGTATATAATAACGATGTGTCAGTGGGTGCGTTCAGGGTTCTCCCATCGGTTACGGAAAGCACTCTTGGTAGCCATCGGCTACCATCATCGGTCACGGTCGCTAGCTGTTGGTTCGCCGATAGGTAGAACTTTGGTAACCGATATTTTTCGCGACTTTACACCTGAGGTAGTATCGGTGGACTCGTCGGTACCAAATGATACCATCGGTGGCCATTGGTAACCCAGAGTTAACCAACGTGGTTGCGGATGGGGGAACCTTGAACGCACCCATTGATATACGTTCTTGTGCGTTTAAAATTTTATATCCAGTTAGTGCGTGTTAAATATCTTTAAATCAATAAAATCAACGTCACGTCTTCTACAGCTTTCCATTTAGGCTAAGAGATCCTCGCGTTTAGGTTATTTGTGAAGCATTTAAAATTGTTAAAGTTCACCGGCCATGTTTTGTTTCATGAACATGTTTATTTTAATCGAAATCAATACACAACAATATATATTTACAATTCACACATTGCAGCATCTGTGAAAAGCGAGAATAAGATTTTATTTGATGACGTAGAAAACTTTGAACAGTAATCCACAGGTAACTATATTTATCAATTATCGGGCAATAGCTGTGCAGCTATACAATTCAGATTTACCTCATTTCCCCGTGCAGTCACGCAGTGGTGCAAGGAGTATCTACGTTATGCAAATAATACTTATTTTTACATACAACTTAGTAGCGGTTTTAAATATACTTTTCTCTCCTGGACTATCAAGAAATGTTCATATGATGTTTAAGAGTTAAATTTGTTAATTGATAATACAATAAAAGGGTGGCCATTCATCTTTAACTATATGAAGATAATCGAACTGCGAGTTTTAATGACATTCAAATCTAACAATTGCAGTTCGCCATTACGCTTTCCTCTTTTATTGTACGATGACCGAACAAGTTGGGGACTCGTCGATTAATCCTGAAAATGAATGCTTTTTGTTTGTTTGTATCTTGTTTTACGTCATTTTCAACACAGGTCAGGTTATATAATTATGACAGTCCCCACCCCTCTCTTTTCCTGGGTAGAACCATTACTGTACACCTCCCGCCATCCGTAAGAATCGACACTTCCTCACTTACAGAAAAGGGATGCAAAGATGGCTACCTGTCCGTTATACTGTATTGTCGTAGCTTAATGGGTCATTATCTTGTTGTTCTCGCTTTAACAAACCTGGCCCAATGACTTAATTGTTGTTAATGGTCAGGAAAACTCGACGACTCGGCTTGTCATATTTGTATTTACACCAATGAGTCTTTCAGGTCGTCTCCAGCACATGCTGATTCTGCCGAGTTTGTTAGCGGGTTGCCTGGAGTGATTATGCACTAGAACTGGGTTACACCCCATCTCCATGCAACCAAAGTTAGCCTGGTTCTCTGGCCTCCCACAATGCTTTGCTACTGTGCAAAGCATTGTGGGAGGCCAGGGAACCAGGCTAAACCAAAGTTTGTCAACGACCGGAAACACTAAACACCCAAATCTACCTATTTCTCCCGGTATACGGACAAATGCCCCCCCCCCCCCCCCCCCCCACCCGGACAAATGCCCCCCCTGCTCATTTTTGTATAGGTGGACAAATGCCCCCTCATGTTTTTGTATAGGTGGACAAATGCCCCCCTGAACTTTTTACAAGGTGGACATAAGCCCCCCTGATAATTTTGCGAATTAAATTCATACAAAAGAATAATCACATAATTCACAGGTAATTCCCAGTTTGTAATTATTCAGAGCTATAAAAAAAACAAAGTGTGACCAACACAAACAGATTAATTACTTACAAACTGGGAATATGTATCAGGGGGGTTTATGTCCACCTTGTAAAAAGTTCAGGGGGGCATTTGTCCACCTATACAAAAACATGAGGGGGCATTTGTCCACCTATACAAAAATGAGCAGGGGGGCATTTGTCCGGGGGGGCATTTGTCCTAGATTCATTTCTCCCAAATCCACCTATTTCTCCCAAATCCACCCAAATCTATCCCTAAATCTCCCAAATCCACACCAGATCTACCTTATATGGAGTTACATCGATGTTGTAATAACAAATATCACAACAAAAATCTTTTGAGCAAAATGAAGATGTAGATCTAGTTGTTAATAATGTATGGTGTCATCAAAATGTGTAAAAATAACACAAAAATCGTAATTCAGTAATAAATTACAAATATATCTTCATTTTTCTCAAACGATTATTTTGGTTTTTATATTTGGTACAATAACATCATTAACACCATATAAGTTAGATTTGGTTTGGATTTGGGAAGTTTAGGGGTAGATTTGGTGAAGATTTGGGTGGATTTGGGGGAAATAGGTAGCTTTGGCTGTTTCGTGACAACCACCAGTCCAATTCTGTACCACTTCTACCAACTATTTTATGTTTGGGATGTTGGTTTTATATATATATTGTATATTTATTCCTAGGTAATTGTTTTGTAATGAGTATTTTGGGTGGCTGTGTTTTGTGAATCTATGATCTACATTTCCTTTAAGACGTGCCTTTAATGACAACCTTGCAGACCTTGGGAAAGGACATACTAATGTGGGTATACTTGCAATTATTGGATGTATGAAATGTAGTTTTACGCCTCAACAACACATTATAGGTTACTAAGAGCTGCCCCGGAGAGAGGACTGATACACAGGAATCCAAGAACATGCCCTACTCTTACTATCGAATCAACTACTATTTGTCTTTATTATGTTCCGAGGATGGACTCAATTTGTACATTATTGGTTACTTAGAGCTGCCCGAGAGAGACTGGACTGATCCACAGGTAGCAAAGATCATGCCATACTCTTACTATCGAATCAACGACTGTTTTTCTTTAATGTGCTCGAGGATAGACTCAATGTGTATGTATGGGGTATAACAACGCTTTTAACAATGTTTCAGTCATACCACGACCGTGTCCACTTGTAGCAGTGAGCCCAATGCTCGACGTTAGTGCTGCCACACTGGACGTAACACTACAACCAGATACATTATACCGACACCAAACCAACCAGTCCTATAACCATCCTTCACATGCTGAACGTCAAGCAATGCAGCTACTAGTACCACTTTTATGAAGTGTTTGACTCGGCCAGGGATTGAACCCACAACCTTACAAATGCAAAGCAGACACTCTACTACTAGTTCGCATCTTGATTGATCTCAGATACACACAACCACCCAGTTGATTTTCCCATCTGACAGACGAGGCTAGGGGAAGTGTCTTGCCAAAGGACACGTCTAAGTAACCAGAGTTTTTATATATATGGTTTAGAAACAACGCTGTTTTTCATGGTTGTCGTCTCTACCTGTATCTATCAATTTACGGCTTATCGAGCCTGTTATGCGTATCGGCTCCACAAAAAACGAACGGTAGTGTTACATTTTAATAATTTGAAGAATAGTTAAGTTAACCGATTTTTAAAAGCCACTGGTCCTGTGTGGTTCTCGGGGGCCCCGTTCGGTTACGGGGCAAAGAATAGGGCCACTGCAGATCCCGTTGGACGGGAAGGCAGAGGGGTAGAACCACCCTGAATTCATGTTCATTTTATCATTTTTTGTTCATGCTCATTAAAGGTCTTCATCATGACCCCTGCATTGTTTCAGGTGTTATCTTGCTCATATCACTAGACCAGTGGCAGAAAAACAATAACGTGGCTCCAGCGTAAATGGAGTGTCTACAATAGAACTTGCAGCAACTCTGCAGTTCAGGGTGAGTGTTGGTGCGCCTTAAAACCACAATTAAATTTAAAAGCCACTGATAGAAAGTGTACAAAATTTCCTTTTTAGTCAATTCATTTTCTTTATTTGTTTTTGGTGATAAAGAATCTATTTTGCTGGTTTAGAAACAATTTTCAGCAACATGTATCACACCTTCATGTTAATAACTCATAACAATTTATGTCTTGCAATTCCTTGGCCTTTCATCTTTCCATAAAGATTACATCTAGCGAGATGGAAATGTTGAAGAAGAACATCAAATATTAGCAACTTTCGCGGCAGATTATGTGTATTTAACATGGTTTTGATATTTTATGTTCATCTTCAAGATTTAAAATTAAATGTCTAAGAAGGAAATTTTGCACATTTTCTATCGGTATGACTTTTGAATTGAACTGAATTGGGTTTTAAGGCGCACCAACACATGAAAGGTTATATGGCGCCTAACAGACATGAACATTCCAGGCTCATCCTCCATGTACATCGAGAATCGGTAAACTATTCTTTAAATTATTAAAATGCGGTTTGCTCTTTGACGAGCTGTAAGCCGTAAATCGATAGATACAAGCAGAGACGACAACCATATTTTGGAAAACAGCTATAATTACGTTAGCGTTTCAAGACCATATATATAGAAGGACCCTGAAGTAACCCAGCAGTACCAGTAAGACTTAAACCCATAATCAATGAACCTGCTATCCATTGGCCCTTGAGTATTGGATGTAAAATTCTAGTATATATACTTAGTACATCTGAAAACAGAACACTCGATATTGTTTGAACTTCTAGAGACGTTAAAATCCTCGTGCAAAATGTGTTTCAACTGAAAGAAGTAGAGCAAATCTTATCCAACTGTTTTTCGCCATATGCTAACCTTTGGGACAAAGAGACTTGTGTACTAACATAAAATACTATCTTGATAAAAATACATTCGACGAAAAATAATTGAAAATCAAAACTGTTGCGTTTTTAAATGTTCTAAGTGTGCTTGTGGTAAACTTGTGGACAACTAGAGAAATAGGTTGTATAAAAATATTTATTTCAAAATTAATACACATGATTTGTATTACGATTACAGAGTAACAAAATCAAGACTCTACAAATCTATAAACTACCTAAATTCTCTCTTGTCAATGATACAGCGTGAAAATTATAATGAACGGTGTTGTACAACCCATCAACAGCATTTGTCATATTGGGTTGGAATGGGGAATGGCGATGAGTAAAGAATGACAATAATGGAGATGAGGATGAGTGCTGGAAATGAATATCATCTTGATCCTCATTCAATTCACAACCATGGTATTCAGTTCCAATGCCGCATTGGGGGTGGGTAAGTTCTACCTACTGTTGTCACAAGCCGATCACAAATGCTATTCAAGCGGTCAATACAATCCCTGCATATAGCATATTTTTGCAACATCTAACGATATTCGTCAATTTATGTCATACACTACCGGTTCATGTTATTTCAGATATTTTTTTTAAACTTAATACTAAATAAAATTATGGAATAATGACATAAATAAATAACAATGTTCAATGACAATATGCTGATTGTATTTCTTAATCGGAACATCACTGGTTGATCCTGATTTTAGTGTCAGAATAACGGTCATAAAATGAAAAAATCTTTCATTCGTGTTTGTTGCATATGAAAACATTTTTTGTTTGTTTTGTTTGAATGGTGTTTAACGTTATTTTTTTACCCCCAATTTTCCTGGGTAAAACCAGTACTGTATACCTCCCGCCATCCGTAAGAATCGACACTTCCTCACTTATTTCTTGTATCAAACCAGTTATTTACAATAGTGTAGACTGGAGGCCATATGGAAGTATTGTCTATGGGCTTATATAAACAATACAAATAAGACCACCAAATTGTATCTTTAGTTTGAAAATATTAATGTGACTGACATCCATGTCTTCTAGACCTCCTTCTGTCTATTTACCAGTTGTCTTAAAACATCATCAATAAACTTGCAACAAACATTTCAGTGGAATCTGTACATTGCTAGAACAGGTTAGTGCATAGTACAAAATGTTCGATCGATGAAATGTATAAACAAACTTTGACGGTGTTTGTTTTGTGGCTTATCATGAAACTCTCAAAATTTCAAACACAACAATCATACTGGTAATTATGAAAGCAATACCCGAAAATCATTCTTGTATTTTCAGCTTCATAAATTGTGTTATTTGTATCTAGTTATTCCATTTCATTGTCATAAATTGTAGACATTTTGTACAAATCATCAAAGTATTAAATCTGTGAAAAACACAATTACCAAAGATGTATGGGTGATGTGAAAGTCATATCAATATACATGTGCAAAAAAAACACTCAACTACTTAAACTAAAGCACTTAGAAACTATCTGCAATTGTGTTACTGTACGTTACAAAGTTGATGGGATCTCTAAACTAAAATTTTGGATCTACATCAATAGCTGTTGTACGCACGATATTGTTTGTTTGTATGACGTTTTACGTCATTTTCAACACATGCAAGGTTATATACGACTGTCGATTTTTTTGTGGTGGAGGCAGACCACCAACTTTTTCCTGGGTAGAACCAGTACTGTACACCTCCCGTAAGAGTAAGAAAGATAGCACTTATATGACATGAATATATGTTTGCATGATTAGCGATCTGATTCTAATGCACTACCGTATGCTCGCTGCGTACACCGTCAGGAGTGACAAATATTTCACAATGTATGACATGATTGTGAATTGGGCTGACATTACAGGTGTGTTACACAATAAGCGATTCTGACCCGTATCCCCGTGAATGCTCCTAAGAACCAAAAGATAAAAGCTGACTATGTAGAATGGACGTTAACGTCAGTGATATACACTAATAGGAACATTGAACATCCCATAGAATAACAATTTGAATTTCAATTTATTTACATAAACATCAGTAATTTTAATGAAAAAAATTGAGTAAAAGGTGCACCAAGCTTGAAAATAGCTCATTAGGGCACATTAGTCCCACAGTTCTTCCTAGTCCCAGTAAACAAAGTCTCCCATCTCCCCGGTTTGTACATTTTCCGCTTCACCCCGGAGTGGACTGGGATTTTACGGGGTGCTGGCGGTACCTGGACGAACATTCCAGGAACTATGGCAGCTCTGGCCTCTCAAGTGATAACGATACTATGATGCTACATCCTTCAATGTATTCCAACCAGACCAGTCAACTCTACATCATTTCTTCCTTCTGCAGTGTTATAACAACAGCATTGCATTTTATAGGGAAAATAACCCTATTCAGAGAGTAAAATACCATGTCATCATTTCAGATTTTCACTTTAATTGACTCAGGTTTACCGGATCATGTCGCCTATTTTTCAAATGTGCTTCAGTGATTTTCTCGTACTCAGTTCGACCCAACAACATGTATGCGAGCGCCATGAGCTGCACGACGGTGGAATGGAACGTGTTCCCTCCATAGCAGAACAGGGCCATGCCCAGTTCTAGACCCTCGCCGTAGTCACACTCATCGTTGGCGAACTGAACAAGGGTAATCAGCTCCTGAAGAGCCTCAAAGTTCTTGTCACGTTCCTTGTCCGTAGAACTCTCCGCAATCTTCTTGAACATTTTCTTCAAGTCAGCTAAAATGAATAAGGGTACACAAATTAATGTTGAAATTGGTTTATTCAAACTGGCATATCCAGTTTATGATTTGAGATAATTTCTTTAGACAAGACGACTGTCATTTCAGGCAAAATATAGACAAAATATCACTTTCTGTTTTCCATCTTTATCAATTATGGGTTTTTTCCCCCTGAAAATTAAGACATGTCAACCAATGCACTGTAAAAACTTTGGAATAGTCGACAATTTTCAGGACTACCTTTTCTGGTAAAACTTAGTATGAGCTGTTCATTTCACAAGTAAATGAGACCTCTAACATACATGTATATTACAACACAAAGTACAAATGACATTTGAATTTTTAATAAATAAACGCGATAAAAATATTTATCATGCAACAAATGTTTTTCTATACAAACACAGCTACTTCCTACTATCCAAATATTTTCCAACAAGCTGCTGTATTATGCTAGTTGGGTACACATGTTAATGTTCGACGGCTTAAAAAGAAAGTATTTTGCATTTATTATCGATATATTAATATGTTTAATGGTCGAAACATTTTGTCAAAGTTACTTCCATCGACAAAAAATCATCCATTTGTATTTTGACCGCAGCAGACGTGAGCTTTTGTTTCCATTGTCTTTCAGGTAAAGTGTTATTTAAAACAGTCTGCATGATAAAACAAGAGGCCCAAGAGGGCCTGTATTCGCTCTACTGGCTATATGGAGTCTTTGATGGGAAACACAACAACAACATGCGCAACTAGGCTTGGAACTGATAATTCCTGCCAAAATTTGTTGAAATTCGGAATTCAGAATAGACTACCGGTAGTCTGGATAAAGTTTGTGTATCAAAACCTTTAAAGGGCTTAACTTCGCAAAAATTATTCAACCGGAACATGACGATGACATGCACAATTAGGCCTGGTACTTATCATCCCTGCAAAGTTTCACTGAAATCTGGTCAGGGATTCAGGAGAACATAATTCGTACACAATTTGTGTATTAAAACCTTTAAAGGGCCACAACTCAACCAAAAATCTTTCAACCAAAATACGGCAATGACATGTATAACTTGGCTTGGTATTGATTATGGCTGCAAAGTTTCGTTGAAATCCAGCCAAGTTTCAAGAGAAATAGTCCAGATATAGTCTGTGTTGTAAAACCTTTAAAGGGCCATAACTCAGCCAAAAATCATTCAAGCGGAACATAGTGATGACATGCACCATTAGGCCTGGTACTGATCATCCCTGCAAAGTTTTGCTGAAATCCGGCCAGGGGTTCAGGAAAAATTCCGGACAAAGTTTGTGTATTAAAATGGCCATAATTCTGCCAAAAATCATTCAACAGGAAAACGGTGAAGATATACATATTTGGTACTGATCATCCCTACATCGAGGGCCGTAACTCCGGTGTTACTAACACAATTTGGCTGGTTTTCCAAGTTGTCTGAGATTATATTGATATTAACAATCTTTGTAAGTTTGGTAAAGATCAAATTATAAATGAAGGTGCTAGAGTGTTCACAAGGCAGAATATAGCTTTTTTTCAGAAAAAAACAAGAGCCACAACTCTGCTGTTACTTATCCCATTTGGCTGGTTTTTCGAACTCGTCCGAGCTTTCATTGATATTAACAATCTGTGCAAGTTTGGTAAAAATCAAATAATTGATGAAGGTGCTAGTGTGTTCACAAGGCTTAATATGGCATTTTTCAGCAAAACAAGGGCCGTAACTCCGGTGTGATTAATCCGATCTGGATGGTTTTTGAACTTGTACGAGCTGTTAATTGATATAAAGACACTGGCAAAGTTTCGTAAAGATCCGATTAATAATGAAGGCCTAGAGTGTTCTCAAGACAGACAACGGACAACTCGTCATCCCATAAGCTCTGCTGTCTACCGGCCTTGGCCAGTAGAGCTAAAAACTACATGTTTAGTAACTAAGAATTTCGTTGTATTTCGGCCTGCATCAAAAAGTGATAAATACTTGCCAGAGGCTTACACTCGCCAAAATACAGCGTGAAATTCTAAGTTACAAACCTTGCAATTCTTATTTATATTGTGACAATTGTTAATAAACAGCTGTTTAATTCTTTAAAATATAGTTTCCACTATTTGAGAAAACAAGTTCATGTTTATTATGTTACATTTGAAACAGGTATGTCAGAAGATGGCACCATAGTGTAATGGTTGGCACTATAGCTATGCTATAGTAATGACTAATCCAGGGATCATGCATTCTTTCCCAGCCTTAAAACAGAGAACCCCAAATACAACCAAATGTACCACCAATAATCCACACTTGAATGTGTGATGCCTTGAGGGATTCTCAAATTGGCACGTCATAGGGACTATAAACCTTACAATTACACACAAAAACATACAAATCACGGTCTGGTTTAATTCAACATATAAACAGCATTTAAACTGTTTACATGTGCTGTACAAAGTCAAGTATCATACACTAGGTAACCTATACATAGGTTTAAGATGGCAGCGCAAAGCACAACATACTGAAGACATTTACATGGTGTCTCGGGTACCTCTCTGTACCCCACCTCATTCTCATCTACAGGCATGACAATCCCAGCCCCGTGGATACTCTTACCTGGTGTCTCGGGTACCTCTCTGTACCCCACCTCGTTCTCATCTACAGGCATGACAATCCCTGCCCCGTGGATACTCTTACCTGGTGTCTCGGGTACCTCTCTGTACCCCACCTCGTTCTCATCTACAGGCACGACAATCCCTGCCCCGTGGATACTTACCTGGTGTCTCGGGTACCTCTCTGTACCCCACCTCGTTCTCATCTACAGGCACGACAATCCCTGCCCTGTGGACGCCCCCACAACATACTGAAGACATTTACCTGGTGTCTCGGGTACCTCTCTGTACCCCACCTCATTCTCATCTACAGGCACGACAAGCCCAGTCCCGTGGAAACTCTTACCTGGTGTCTCGGGTACCTCTCTGTACCCCACCTCATTCTCATCTACAGGCACGACAATCCCTGCCCCGTGGAAACTCTTACCTGGTGTCTCGGGTACCTCTCTGTACCCCACCTCATTCTCATCTACAGGCACGACAAGCCCAGTCCCGTGGAAACTCTTACCTGGTGTCTCGGGTACCTCTCTGTACCCCACCTCATTCTCATCTACAGGCACGACAATCCCTGCCCCGTGGAAACTCTTACCTGGTGTCTCGGGTACCTCTCTGTACCCCACCTCATTCTCATCTACAGGCACGACGAGCCCAGTCCCGTGGAAACTCTTACCTGGTGTCTCGGGTACCTCTCTGTACCCCACCTCATTCTCATCTACAGGCACGACAATCCCTGCCCCGTGGAAACTCTTACCTGGTGTCTCGGGTACCTCTCTGTACCCCACCTCATTCTCATCTACAGGCACGACGAGCCCAGTCCCGTGGAAACTCTTACCTGGTGTCTCGGGTACCTCTCTGTACCCCACCTCATTCTCATCTACAGGCACGACGAGCCCAGTCCCGTGGAAACTCTTACCTGGTGTCTCGGGTACCTCTCTGTACCCCACCTCATTCTCATCTACAGGCACGACAATCCCCGCCCCGTGGAAACTCTTACATACAACCTTCTTGTCTCGGGCCTTCATCCCCTTGGTTTTCATTTCCAGACTGTGACCATGCTTCTTCGCACAGTCCTGTAACCGTTCAGACAGTTCCTTCAACTTTGTTTTTAACTGAGAGTTTGTATCTTTCGATTTGATTTTCTCATCTATGTAAAAGCTGTAAATAATACAACAAACCTTTAATTTACAAGTGTACAGTTTTAAACAAATCTGTATAGTTTACCTTAAATCATTTGACACCGGATGCATTCAGGATTCTCCTACTGGTATGGGTTACCAACGGTCAACGATGGTAGCATATGGTTACCATTGGGTAACCGATATTATAATTTGTAACCAATAAACTGAACGGATATGGGTAGTATATGGTACCAAAGGTAGCGCAAGGTTACCGTTGGCTACCGACATATTAGGAAAATGGCAAGACAAGGGATACCTGCAGTTTTAATACTTCAAAACCAGACAATGAGTTTGTAGACATTGTACGTCTTATTATTCATTTGTATTTTTATTGGGATTAAATTATCAGCAATACGCCTTTCGGTGATGACGTTCGTTGCCATTTTGAACTTATGTCATAACGAGGCCAGCAATGCTATCTCAGGCCTAGAGTCGCAGTAAGATTAGTTACCAACATCTTACCCATTGGCAAACTGACAACTAACGACAGCACCCGATGGTTACCTATGGCTTCCGAGGGTGCTTTTGGTAACTGATGGGAGAACTCTAAATGCACTCACTATCTTTGCATACCAGTTAAGGTAAATTAAGGTTTTACACATTGATTTTCACATTGCAGTTACGCGCATCAACAATGTCATCGAAAATAGTTTGTTTGGTGGTTAAAGTCATTTTTCAGCACATTTTAGACTATGTATGACGGTCAATTTTTTGTGGTGGAGGCAGACCATCCACTTATTCCTGGGTGGAAGCAGTACTGTATACCGCCATCTGTAAGAATCGGCACTTTCGCACAAGTTGAGCCCACAGCGATGAGAAGCGAGAAGGTTTATAATGCAACATTGTTAACCCCTTGACCACAGAGGTGCTAAAAAAAGGCAACAATTACTTTTTATAAATAAACATACAAAATGCTGAAAGTTGGCATTGTCAAAGTACAAGTGAAATTACTGTTATGTATCCCAATTTCATTTCAAAAAAGATAAAAACCCAGTTGTTTAATTAAGATGTTTTTGTACACATATACTGAAACGCAAAAAAAAATGCAACACAGGAATTTCCGCTATATATTGTATATACTGCAAACTTAATTCCACACAATATTCCAAAGAACTCCCAAGATGTTTTGCAAAAAAAAAGTTGCAGTTAGAGAAAGGACACAACTGTGATGTTGTAGATGTTTTAATCACAGTAAACGTTGTAACAAGAAATTCATAGATGTTGAAGTTCCTCTTTGAAAAACTGAGCCAGTTCATTACTGTATTTAACGTAAAGAGTTGGCAAAATTTTGCATCCTAAGTTTGCTCACATGCTTGAGCCAAACGCATACTCTTGTCAATAATGAAACTTTGAAAGAATACTATTTGCTGTCTTACGTGTTAAGTATTTTTTTCCAAAAGGAAAGGTCTTATGTAGCCATGTACCATTTGATTAACAGCAGCATTTTGTACATACAATATATAGCGGAAATTTCTGTGTTGTGTTTTTTTTGCGTTTCAGTAATAATTATAAATATATATATGTGTGAATGGCAAAGGCAAATGTTTAATATACCTTACAGCTGCAAACAAATTATCTCCCTTTGCAGATATGGTGCAGTTAGTTTTGGCAGCATTAGCACCAACAAAAGCTGGCATTTCTTTTGGATCATCTCTGAAAACAAGGCAATATACAAATTTGATATAGTACCTTTTTTTTTTACCTGAAGTTTAAAGGCTTTTTTTAATTGTTTTGAATTCAATAGGTGTCTTTTTAACTACGAGTATAACATTTTTAATAATAAAGGTCACCTTAGTGAAAATAACAGTACAAGACCTTTTCACCCTTCACCCGCTACATATATATAATGGACTGTTCTTTCTTTGAATTAAG
Organism: Cyrtodaria siliqua; assembly: GCA_037043455.1. Classification (NCBI taxonomy): domain Eukaryota; kingdom Metazoa; phylum Mollusca; class Bivalvia; order Adapedonta; family Hiatellidae; genus Cyrtodaria; species Cyrtodaria siliqua. Next base: position 112,108 of record JAWPHD010007513.1, on the reverse strand, counting down.
ACCATTACATTTAACCCTTCACCCGCTACATATATATAATGGACTGTTCTTTCTTTGAATTAAGACCATTACATTTAACCCTTCACCCGCTACATATATATAATTGACTGTTCGTTCTTTGAATAAAGACCATTCCATTTATGTGACAAAGGGGTGTTTGGGGGGAAAACACTGATCAGCAGCCTGACACTGTAAACCCTGATCAGCCTGCAAAGGCTATTATAGTCGTGCTTAGCGGGTTAAGGGTTAATAATCAAACTGAATTCAATGTTCACAAACATTTACACACCTTCTGTGATCATCTGTTTAGATGAGAATTTTGATTTTAATACCCCTTAAAGGGACACTGTCCATAATTAAAGCATATATTAAGCATACGCAAATAACTGTCTGATTTTTATTGAGTGAAAGGTAAACATGGAAACATGAGTATAGACCCAAATAAGTAAGCAGTAATAAATAAGTTAATTTGAAAAAAAAAAAATTAATATTGTTTGTGAACATTGCTAGGACTTCTGTTGGTCACGTGGTATCCATTAGCACGTTATTGTTCGGGGCGCTTGTTTCAGCCAAAGGTTTTTCTGAAGTAGCTTGAGCAATTTAAATAATACATACATCATTTATATATCATTAGAACTGGTATTTTTAGTGGTAAATAAAAATACCTCAGTTTTGAAAATCGGTTGAGAAATACATATTTTACAGCCCAAATGATTTTTTGATGGTTTTTTTCCCCATGTAAATTCCTTGTTGGAAAATTAAGAAATTTTATATAACTTCAGTTATCCTTCATATTTTGCTATAAAACTGTCAAGGTGTCTTAATTTACGAATATTCAACAATTTAAAACCATTTTTGAACAAAAATTATAAAAAAAAATATTTTCAATTTTTTCATGCAGCAGAATTTTGCATTGAAAATGCCCCGTCAAAACAGCTTTCATGCATGAATTTTTTATTTCTCAACCGATTTAGAAAAATAATGTAGTTTTATTTACCACTACATATAGGTGTTTCACTGATATACAACTTATAAAACTTTGGCTAAAACAAGCGCCCCAAACAATAGGTCTTAACTACAGTAGGTCTTGCATCACATAATTGTCCGGTGTTGCTCAGTGATAGTCAGGAGCATGCCTTTCTTGCATAATGGATAAGGCTATCCACATTTTACATGGGGGATGGAAAGTCTTATCTTTATAGAGGGCTGGCGTGGCGCAGTCGGTAGCGCGGCGGATTTGTAACCGGAGGCCCCGGGTTCAATCCTCCGTGGTGCCACTGAGTTCCGTCGGTGTGTTCTTGGGCAAGACACTTTTCCTTAGCCTCGTCCGTCGGATGGGGACGTAAACCGGGCAGTCCCGTGTATCGGTCTATCAACCGAGCACGTTAAAGAACCATAGGAATCTATTCGATATTAAGAGTAGGGCAGGTTCCCGGATTCCTATGTATCCTTCCCCTCTCTCTGGGGCGGCTCTAAATAACCTGTACTGTGTTGATGAGCCGTTAAACAACATTCAATTCAATTATGGGTAAAGATAAGTCACGCGTGCACCAAAATCCGGTATGCAGGAAAACAGAAAAATCTTTCATGGGTATTCCGATAATTCGGTTCAGATAGGGACTTCCAACCCTCGGTATGTGTTTTAATCGGAACCTTGGCAGAGCCTCAGTTCCGATAACGGAACCTTGGCAGAGCCGTGTTTCTGATAAAAACACATAACTCGGGTTGAAATTCCCTATTTTCACCGGATACCCATGAAAGCAAACAAGCTCTGTTTATATTGAGCATTACGTGGTTCCACCTTTATTCTATTAAGCATTGGGAAAGCTTATATTAGCAGGGTTTATAATGGATATTTTGAAAATAAACGTTTAAAAAAAAAAATACTGAAAAAATGTGATAACCTGTTTACAATTACCTATTAAATGTTTTAATTGTACAATATGCAAACCTTTGCAAATCAGGGTTTTATTTCGTACCCCAGCCAAACCCATTTTCGCTTCCTGTGCAACACTATGTCCCCAGGGCATTAATAAAGAACAAGTCCGTACTCTTAACAAACACACTTTAATACTTTTAAGCTTCTCCATTTTAATGTCTGATCGTATAGGGGTATAGTAATTCTCTAAGATAGTCTACCAATCTCTCTCTCTCATCCCAATCTACTTCTAAAACATCTCAGTATACATCTGCAATCACCTGCAAGCATTTCATTGGTTGTTTACACAGTTATTCAATAGGTTGTAATAAAGATTACTACGCCTACGCTCTACCTGCACATCGTAAGCTAAAAGAATATCAACAATTAAAGAGAGCTATCGCAAATTGTAGAATATTAGGTAAATTCCTTATTAAAAGGCTCGATAGTGTTACAAATTCATCCGATATATAATTTGAAATGTTATAATGAAATTAGAACAGTACTAATAGAGTTCTTTGACTATAATGTAATATTACATGTTTGTGCCAATTAGTCACTGTAAAAAACGTAAATATAAATAAATTCAGTTACACTTGGAAGAAAGAATGCAGTTTAACTTCACGATAAATTAAAATACTATGGAACAAACGTTACTTTTTTAGATAAGCACAAGTCCATTTACATTTGCATGCAGAGAGTTTGTAACCTGTCCAGGTAAATAGTCTACACGGAATATCAGTTTGAGTGATTCTACTGATATTAACTCGTGCCACCTGTCTGTGAAAATGTAGATTGCAAATGTAGATAAAGCACCAATTAAGCTAAAGGTAAATCCAAGTTAATCAATCCATCGGTAAATGATGAGAAATTCAAGGTACTAATCCAAATGTTGTCTGAAATAACTGTAAGCAATTAGTCCAATCAGTCCCATTGCTCTTTGACATCCCAATACTCGAAGGCCCTGGTTGCCCCTGTCTGAACGTTTCCCACCACAACTCGTGGTCGGTGGCGGTTGCGTGGAGGGTTGGCGGTCCTTGGTCCATATAATCCTGAAACACCGCAGTGATGACCACGGCGAACTCTGTCCTCCATACAGGTCCGAGGTCTGGATGTGGGTCCATCCTGTACCATGGGTAGTGCCTCTGCCTCACCTGCCTCGTCCAGGTCCGTAACGGCCAAATGACTGACCGGCCTGACGACCGCTATTAGTGGAGTTGCCCTTCTGTTGGTATATCGAACGCCTACGCTCTACCTGTACTTCGTAAGCTAAAACAATAATGGCTATTAAAGGGAGCTATTGCAAATTGTAGAATTTTAGGTAAATTACTTACTGAAGGGCTCGATAGTGTTACACTTGGAGTAGGTGTTGGATTGGGTATGAAAGTTAATACTTGGACCACGTAACGGAGTTCTGAAAAACTAGGATAAAGGTGGAAGAATTATCAAAGTCGGATGATAAACAAAAAAGATATGACCATTTGAAGGTTGTTCTAAAACGGATATGGGAGCCGCCATTTTGAGAACTGTGATGTCGTAATTCCAAATTACCATATATGGAATATTAATAAATATCATTTAAAGTAAAGAAAATCACTGCGAATTCAAAAATCATTTAGTGGTCATATAAAACATTATTGCCATTAAGTACGGGTATACAAATTTTTCATACAGTTGTGGTAATTTTTTCCTATAAATCAGTAAATTTTCATATTTATAAATATTCCATATATGGTTATTTAGAACTGTGATGTCATAGCTCTCAAAATGGCGGATTCTAAATCTATTTCAACAGCACCTTCAAATGATCATATCTTCTTTGTTTATCATCTGATTTTGATAATTCTTTCACTCTTTTCCAAGTTTTTCAGAATTCTAAATAATATAGATATTTGGCTGTATCGCTACATTCCCTTTAAACACAGACCTAAATAATATGTCTGTGCTTTAAACAACATTAATCCTATATATATATATAAATTGTACAGTTCCACACACCTGAAATAACCCAGATGGAACTCTGTTTTGTCGTCACCCCGTATTACTGTCAGGAACTCAGGCGGGTCATAGTAGTATCTCCAGTGAACAAGAAAGTTGGGCCTCTTTCCGAATTTGTTCTTGGCTACACCTGTGTGTTTACCAGCCATTATGTCAAATGGACCGACCAGTTGAAATCCCAGTGTAGACTGCAAAGCATCTGGAACACAAAATTTGACATAAATGTGCGCAAAAAAAATCGGCAGCACCTAAAAATTTCCAGAGCATCTTGCCAAACGTTGATATGAAATTAGTCATTGAAAAAAGGAGGTTAAGGTCATAAGAAAGCATAAATGAATTACGACACTTTAGCCTCAAATTCTGCTATTCTATAAATGCTTGAACAGTCAACTGAAAAGTTAGGTTTTTTGTTTTATTTGTAATAAATATGTAATTACCTGTAGGATTTTTTGAATTTTCAGCTTTACAGAAATCCCAGAACTGAAAGAAATCTTCCGGCATCTCAACCAGGAACTTCTGTTTGATATTTTCCCTCACATCTACTGGGGATTCTGGGGCCTCAACCTCTTCTTCCTTTGAAGAAGTTGCTTCCTCATCGCTGTGTTTACCCGTGTCACTAGCTTCAGAATCTGAAACAAACTAAAGGTGTAATTTTCCATGTCATCAGTACACATATAAGATGTTCTTATAATCTATATTAAAGGAATTGAATTGAATTGGGTTTTAACACATGAAAGGTTATATGGCACCTAACAGGCATGAACATGCCAGGCTCATCCTCCATGTACATCGAGATAAAATATGGAGAATGGGCCTAGGACCTCACCCTGAACTGCAGAGCTGCTGCAAATTCTATTGTAGACACTCCATTTATGCTGGAGCCACGTTGATTGTTTTTCTGCCTCTGCTCTTAGTGATGTGAGCGAGACGGCACCTGAAACAATGCAGGGGTCATGATGAAGACCTTTAATGAGCATGAACAAAAAATGACAAAATGAATATGAATGGTGGGATCCTACCCCTCTGCATGTGACGGTGTGTTTGCAGTGCTTGTATTTTACCCCGGCAACCACATATTAAGGAGTTGATGCACTATTTTCAAACAATGTTTATTTCAAAGAGCTCTGAAAAAATTGAAAAAAGCTATAAGAATTACCAAAATGCCATGAAAAATAAAGGAGGTATGACCCATTGAAAATTTGCAAAGAAACATAAAGGAGGCTGCCATCTTTGAACGATGATGTCATCGTGCCTTTTTACCATATATGGATACTGATTAAATGTCTTTAAAAGCAAAGAAAATCTCTGGAAATTAAAAATACGCATACAATTTATACATTTTACAGCAGTATATTTATTTTTAATCAATTTGCAGTGATTTTCTTTGCTTTATAATATATTTTGTCAATATGCCATATATAGTAAAAACACACGATGATGTCATCGTTCCAAGATGGCCACCTCCATTTATGTTCTTTGCAAATTTTCAATATCTCATATCTCATTTATTTGTCATGGCATTTTGATAATTCTTTCAGCTATTTTTAAGGTTGTCCGAGCCATTTTAAATAAATCTTTTTTGAAAATAGTGCATCAACCCCTTTATATTCAACTGCATTAAAGAAACTAACCCTCCAACTATTTAATCTGGCGGTATTTTACTTGTACCATGCAGATGCCATAACTAACTCAAGTCAAGACACGATAACTTTATTAATGTTATTAATGATGAATAAATCTGTTCATCAATACTCTCACCAGGTGTTCAGGCCATATAATAATGCATAGTATGTGCCGATTAAAAGTATAGGTTTATTCAAGATTGCTTAAAATACTCTAATCTTGATTGAATATGCGGTAACTCTTAATTTGACGCTCCAGTTTTTGGGTTTGTCTTGGCTGGTTAAAACCGTTTATATTGTGTCTACACAGTTAGATTCTCAAAATAGGTAAATTAAATATATATACACTTCGTCGTCAGTCGGTTTAGAAATGGTGTACATAAGTTGTAAAATTTGACTTTCGTTGGCGTAATAGCTACTTTAACAGAAATTTAGATAAACAAGTTTTGAAGGGGAAAAAAGACTGTCATTCAACTTTCTCTTGTTTTAATCATGTTAATATACACATTTTACAGCATAATTAATATTAATGCAGTTTATACGGTGATAAATAAACTTTGAACTTTGACATTAAATCAAAATAAATTTGCCTATATTCCTACCTTAAGACACAGGAACTGGTCACTTTCTGATTCATTTTGGCATTTGTTTGCTGTTTCCCAACCCAGGATTTCATAAATGGGTAGGTAGGTACATGATTTTTTATTTGCCAAGAACAGTAAACACATTAAGAAACAAGAAATGTTTGTAATATATAAATCATAAAAAAAAATTAAAAAAAACAAAGAACCCATAAACCAAGGTTTCCTATGAAAAAAAAGTTTTAAAAAATAACAAGCAATTTTTAGTGATATTTTACAAGTTTTGTTACCATGGCAACCACATTTCTTAAGCGAATCTACCCAAAAGGGGAGGTGCACAACTAGACCATGACACAAACATTCCTGTCAACTTTCGAGTTTGTAGTGCCAGCCGTTCTTGAGTTATCGCAAAGACAAGAAGAATTCGGGGTGGACCAACCGACCGACAGACATTTTTTGGTATGTTTTGTTACTATGGCAACCACATTTCTTAAGCGAATCTACCCAAAAGGGGAGGTGCACAACTAGACCATGACACAAACATGCCTGCCAAGTTTCGAGTTTGTAGTGCCAGCCATTCTTGAGTTATCGCAAAGACTTCGGGATGGACCGACCGACCGACCGACCGACCGACAGACGGGAAGGGGGGCATAATATATGCAAAATATACTTAGCAACAAAAAAAAACTGATGTCAAAGAATTGCTATTAAAAGTTTTGGGCAGGGCCTCTTTTTGTGGGTAGGTGGGAAACGGGCAAACCAACCATTTTTTATGGTCAATCTAATACGCGAAAAAACGAACAACTGCTTTGAACTATTGCAATAGTTATTAATATTATATAAATGAATCGTAAATTTGCAGGACACATAACGGTACATTTTAACAAAAATCAGGACTTGCACCTGTCCCTTTAAAAAAGATGGTTAATGATTTTACACAATATTTATTAGTCGTGCAGCATCCTCAAATATACTGACGGTCAAGAAAACGCACCATTAACTCCATATGTTTATGCTGTTGGATTATTCAGAAACCATTTTGAATAAAACTGCTAAACCAGTATTTTCCATCTTTTAAGTACTGAATCTTGATACCTAATTTGTCTTACATGTTTATTGGTAGGCTTTCATGACAAGCTGCGAAGCAGTTATGCAGTTATTTACCTTGTCATTCAACATTGTTTACTATGGATAGTCATAAAAAGAAAACGGTTTCACTAAATTTCAAGCTACATTAATCTGTAATTCAATTTGGTTTTATTGGCCTTTTTGCTTTGTTTGATGTCTGACAGTATTATGCCATGAATGTTTTTGAGAAAATGATTTCTTTGTGCAATATAACTGGAGAAAACCGGAAATGCACATGCATTCCATAACACCAATGTGGAAAGCGCTAAATCCAGATATGCATGTAAAAAAATGTTAAAGGTCGACTTGTTATATGGATTACGTATATCATATTTGGTCCAAAATGCCTCAAATTCTAACTTTTAAAGGGAGTACATCAGGATTTTCGTGGGGGTCTAGGTGTCCGACTAAAAATTGACAAATATTAATATTTTCTATACTAAATTTCCTAAAAATAATGAATGAGCCTAAAAATGAGCCCTAATTATTTGCAAAGAAATTCATTCTGCACAGTAATACGTGCTATCCTAGGTGACGCACCAGGGTTAATTACAGCATTTTACGTCCGATTCTGTCCTAGCTATATGGTTTTTCAAAGTTTAGATAGTAACATAATGGTTTTAACATCATATTTTGATTGATATAAGTGTTTTATCATGAACTGGAACATTTTTATGATTTAAGATGTTTCATGAAAAATCCTGATGTACCCCCTTTAAAGGATTTATTTTGTGTTGCATTTTCATTGACCATATGTAATAAGGTATTTTGGTTTTATACCTTTGTCTGTTGCAGGACTGTCTTCATCTGATACTCTGACCTCCGAATCCTCATCACCACTTAATTCATGTTTCTTTACTTCCTTCTTTTTTCCAAAAAAGTCTTCAATTTTCTTCTCCTTCCCCTTAGTTTGTCCTGCGGTATCTTTGGCTTTCTTTGATACTGGCTCATCTTCCTATATAAGGTAGTTAAAAATTAATCTTAAATAATTTTAACATGATACAACTGACAGGTTCAATTTGTAAAAAGTTATTATTTGTAAAAGTTATTATAAATTAACGTGTTATTAATACGTAAATTTCAGTCAATGTCATATAAACTCCCAACTAGGTCAGTACAAGTGCAACTGTGTTGGTCCAGTTGTGCTCGGTTTTGGCGCAGTTTAGCTTTTATAGGCCCTACAGTGTTTTTTTCTTTCTTATGTAAGTGGTAACGATAAAAGATCTGCAAAAAGTATGTTTTCCCCCAATTCTGTTGTAAAAAAAATCCAATTGAAAGCAATTTAAATTTTGAAAAAAAAAAGAAAGAAAAAATTGTTTATGAAAGCTTCTCTTTAAAGATTTTCAATTGTCATAATGACATTAGGCCACATAAAAAAATATGTGTGGTTCAGGTAACCCGACCGACCCTAAAACGTTTTATGCAAAAATTAAAAAAAAAATGTTGATAATGCAAAAAAATCGAACTCAAGGTATATTAATTTAACATATTAAATTCATTATCAGAACTGAATTCATTATTGAGAAAAAGAAAAAAGAATAAAAAGCCCACCTACCCTATTTTTTTGCCAGTCTTACCTGAACCACACATATTATTTTGTTTGGCCTTAGACTTCCACTGTGCATGTATGCATGGTAGTGTGTTTGCGAAGTATTTAAGCATACATTAATGCTTTTGTTTGGTAGTGAAAAAATTCCAATTTAAGACAAAACAACGTGAATTTTCCCAATTTAACAGGTACCGGTACCATTCCCAAAAAGGGTGAAAAAAATAGTTGCTGACCCAGTAAAAATTTCATATAGCACAAACTGATATTACCAACTCTCATAAAATAGTCTTAATTTGTGGTCAATAATAAAATAATTAGGCCGAAAAGAAAAACAAAATGATGTGTTTCCGGTTGCCCAACCGACCCTCTTTTTAAGGGGCTGACCATACAACTTTTTATGCCAAACTGAAAAATAAACAAATAAACAAAAAAGAAATGTCACTGTGACAAATGCCCCCGAATGAACTTTGACCTCTAAGTGTGACCTTGACCTTGGAGCCACGGACCTGGATTTTGTGCGCGACATGTCGTCTGGTTGAGGTGAGCACTTGTGCCAAGTTATTTAAAAATCCGTCCAGGAATACAAAAGTTATTGACTGGACACGATTTGACCTTTGACCTCTAAGTGTGACCTTGGACTTGGGGCCACAGACCTGGATGTGCGCTACACATCATCTTGTTGTGGTGAGCACTTGTGCCAAGTTATTTAAAAATCCGTCAAGGAATACCAGAGTTATTGACCGGACACGATTCAAACTTTGACCTTTAAGTGTGACCTCGACCTTTGAGCCACAGACCTGGATTTTGTGCACAACACGTCGTCTTGTTGTGGGGAGCACTTGTGCCAAGTTATTTCAAAATTCGTCCAGGAATGCCAGTTATTCACTGGACACAATTTGACCTTTAACCTCCAAGTGTGACCTTGACCTTGGAGCCACGGACCTGGATTTTGTGCGCGACACGTCGTCTTGTTGTGGTGAGCACTTGTGCCAAGTTATTTGAAAATCTGTCCAGGAATGCCAGTTATTGACCGGAAATTATTTGACCTTTGACCTCTGTGACCCTGACCTTGGAGCCCTGACCTGGATTTTTCCACAACACAGTCTTGTTGTGGCGAACACTTGTCCCAAGTTATTTGAAAATCCGTCTAGTAATACCAGAGTTATTGACCGCACATGATTTTACCTTTGACCTCTAAGTGTAACCTTAAAGCCCTTGACCTGGATTTTGTGGGCAACATGTCGTCTTGTTGTGGTGAGCGCTTGTGCCAAGTTATTTGAAAATCCGTGCATGAATACCAGAGTTATTGATTGGACACGATTTTACCTCTAAGTGTGACCCTGGAGCCACGGACCTGAATTTTGTGCGCGACATGTCGTCTTGTTGTGGTGAGAACTTGTGTCAAGTTATTTGAAAATCTGTCCATGAATGTCAGTTATTAATCGGACATGAAAGCAGTCTTGGAAATAACCCACTTGCCCGAAGCCCGGGACAAGTAAAAATCCCGGCGGACAAGTTAGAATTATAACCTGTCTGCCCGATCGGGCAAGTGAAAAAAATGGTCGAAAATGATCAAATTCGGAAATTTAAATCGAAAATACATCAATAATCGTACGCGCTACTTGCTGTGTGTTTTCCGAAAGCTCCGGTGTTTAGGCAGACCCTTATATAGCGACTGGTTTCCTTGATTTACCGGTTTTTCGGCATCGCAATCTGCCTCGTAGAGAACCAGTCTAGCAAAAATAAATCACGTTTCCGGTTGTGTTTTCAATACACATGGAAGGTTTTGTTTGTGCTTGCGGTGGCGAATATTGTCATCAGTGGGCGCCAACTGAGGAGTGTCGCCGTGTACATGCTAATCCGACGCCGACAGAGGAACCAGAAACAGAGGTTTGTTTACATTTATGTAGGCTGCAATTTGCTAGCACTGCATGCTTGATATGGAAACAAGTTCTCTCGTAACCAAATAATCTCGTAACCAAGTAGTTATCTCGTAACCATTTAAGTTGACTCGTACCCCCGAAAAAGTAGATTTTATAAATACTTATATCAATCTGAAATAGACCTGGTTGTAAACAAGCTCAAAAATAAACTGAATCGATGAAAGTGGTGATGATTTTTCTGCCTTGTTGAAGCTTAATAATATTAACTTGTCTGTACCATAACAATACAATCAACAAAAGAATGTCAATGAGATTATCAGATTTTTCCCCAAATATTTAACAAATTCCCTTCTTGACTTTCATTAGTCTTTTATTTTTTGTTTCAATACAACAATGCCTATATATGCACATGTAATTGTTTTTCTGCTGTAGTAAACTGTATGTCTGTTCTTGTAGAAGTCTGTTTTTGCTGCTGCATCAAACTGGTTGAAGGATGTGGATGGACCTACTGATGACGATGATGACGACGATGATGATGATGAGATGGAAATGGCAGAAGACACTGTTTTTTCTCTGTTATTTTCATATAGAGAATAAAGATACAATAAGAAATCAAGTTTTTTAGTCATTTTTATTGATTTTTTTTCGGGCAAGTTAAAATGGATTCGGGCAAGGTAAAATTCTATGTTGTCTGCCCGAAGAGGCAAGTGCTTAAAAAAAACTATTTCGAAGACTGTGAAAGCACTTCGTTTTGACCTTTGACCTCTAAGTGTGACCTTGACCTTGGAGCCATGGACCTGGTTTGTGTGCTTAAGAGGACTTAAGATTAATATGTATAAGGCCTAAAAAAAATAATAGTGATGTTTCCTGCTACATGTCAAAAACAAGAGGCCCAAGAGGGCCTGTGGACGCTCTACTGGCTCAGGATAAAGTTTATGTATAAGAGGCCATAAGTCTTTCAAAAATCATTCAACCATAACATGGCAATGACAGGTGCAACTAGGCTTAGTACTGATCATCCTCGCCAAGATTCGCTGAAATTTGGCAAAGAGTTCAGAAGAGACTAATCTGGACAAAGTTTGTGTATTAAAACATTAAAAGGGTCACAACTCTGCCAAAAATCATTCAACCGAAATATGGCGATGATATGCACAACTAGGCTTGATACTGATCATCCTTGTCAAGTTTCGTCTGTATCCAGCAAGGGGTTCAGGAGAACTAGCCCAGAAAAAATTTGTGGTATCAAAATCCTATAAAGGGCCATAACTCTGCCAAATATCTGTAAACCGAAACGTGACGATGACATGCACAACTAGGGTTGGTGCTGATCATCCCTGCAGTTTCATTAAAATCTGGCGAGGGGTTCAGGAGAAGTAGATCAGAACAAAGTTTGTGTAATAAAACCTTTAAAGGGCCATAACTCCGCCAAAAATCATTCAACCGGAACACGGCGATGATTTGCACAACTAGACATAGAATTGATCATCCCTAAAAAGTTTTGTTTAATCCGCCCAGGGGTTCAAGATAACTAGTCAGAACAAAGTTTGTGTTTTAAAACCTTTAAAGGGCTATAACTCCGCCAAAATCATTCAACTGGAACACGGTGACTATGTACAACTAGGCTTGGTACTGATCATCCCTGCAAAGTTTCAATGAAATCCGGCCAAACAAAGGCCCTTTCGTCTTAATGAGGCCAAGATATAGCATATTTCAGAAAATCAAGGGCCATGACTCCGATGTTAATGGTCCAATCTGGATGTTTTACGAACTTGTCCAAGCTTTTATTGATATTAACAATCTGGTAATGTTTCTTAAAGATCGGATGAAAGATGAAGGCATTATCGTCTTAACGAGGCAAAATATAAGATTTTTAACTAAATCAAGGGCCATAACTCCACTGTTACTGGTCCGATCTGGCTGGTTTTCGAACTTGCCCGAGCTGTCATTGATATTAACAATCTATAAAAGTTTCATAAAGATCGCATGAAAAATGAAGGCTCTATCGTCTTAACGAGGCAAAGTATAGAATTTTTAAGTAAATCAGGGGCCATAACTCTGCTGTTACTAGTCCGATATGGCTGATCTTCGAAATGTCCAAGCTTTCATTTATATAAACAATCTGGTAAAGTTTGGTAAAGATCGAATGAAAGATAAAGGCCCTATCGTCTTAACGAGGCAAAATATAGCATTTTTAACTAAATCAAGGGCCATAACTCCGGTGTTACTGATCCGATTTAGCTGGTTTTCGAACTTGATTGAGCTTTCATTGATATTAACAATCTGTGCAAGTTTGGTAAAGATCAAATAATAAATGAATGTGCTAGAGTGTTCACAAGGCAGAAAATGGCATTTTTCAGAAAAAACAAGGGCCATAACTCTGGTGTTACTGAACCGATTTGGCTGGTTTTCGAACTTGTCCGAGCTTTTATTGATATTTACAATCTGTGCAAGTTTGGTAAATATCAAATAATAAATGAAGGTGCTAGAATGTTCACAAGGCTTAATATGGCATTTTTCAGCAAAACAAGGGCCATAACTCCGGTGAAATTTATCCGATCTGACTGGTTTTCGAACTTGTCCGAGCTTTAATTAATATAAAGACACTGGCAAAGTTTCGTACAGATTCGATTTATAATGAAGGCCATAGAGTGTTCACAAGGCAAAAGTTAACAGACGGACGGACGACGGACGACGGACAACTCGCCATCCCATAAGCTCTGCTGGCCTTCGGCCAGTAGAGCTAAAAACGAGGGTCGGTAGGTCAGATTTTTTTGATTTTTTTGTAAGTCCTCAGTACCAGTGTGTTTCAATTTATATATAACAGCACTGTCAAAATTAAAGTTGCATAAAACAGGTCTATTGTTTGTGTTGTTTCTTTGGTACATATAGAGAGCTGCAGATACAGGTACTCTGTTGTCATAAAATATTAAAGATTCCGGGAAAACTCCCAAATTCCTACCCCAAATCGTCTTGGTGTAGCTGTCGTGTAGCTTAGGCCACATAAAAAAATATGTGTGGTTCAGGTAACCCGACCGACCCTATTTTAAGGGGCCGATCCTAAAACTTTTTATGCAAAAATTTAAAAAAAAAGAAAAAAAAGATTGTGGATAAAACAAAAAATTCGAACTCATGGTATAGTAATTTAAAACATTAAATTCATTATCAGAATTGAATTTATTATTGAGGAAAAAAAAAAATCCTATCTACCTACCCTATTTTTTTTGCTAGTGTTACCTGAACCACACATATTATTTTGTTTGGCCTTATGTAAACAACACGCGATATTCGCAATAGGTCGATCTGCTTCTCAATAGTGGGCTCAATCTTGATTGGATGTTTAAAAATAGAGGTATCACATGATATGTATTCTGTGGAAACCTCTTCCAAAAATAGTATATTTTCATCCATTGAAATCTTCCGAATCGTAGAACATCCATCATCTATCTTAGTTTTAAAATAATATTTAACCATAGAAATTTCGAACAAACATAATATTTGTATTTGTAAAATCAAGCTAATGGCTAGGGGAAATATGCTGTGAAAAAAAAAAAAAGGTCAATGACCTTGAAGCTCTACTGATAGGTTTTTGATAGCTAGATCAGCATTCCTGTGAAGTTTCATGAAAATCCGTAAGGTAGTTTCAGAGGAATAGTCGCTACAAGTTTTCATTATATGTCTATGTAAACAAAGATGGCTGCTGGCAGCCATGTTTAACGTTGAATCAAAATAATTTTCGACAAGGATCAACATCATTCCATACTCATCATTTTAGAAAAAGTCTCATATCAATATCACTTATAGTTTTCAAGAAGTACTCGCTACAAACTTGTTTTTTGAAAATCTATCTTTAGCTGTGGTGGCCATCTTGAATTTCCGACCAACCTGAAATGTTGCTAGGATCATTTAGACATCAAGAGCAACATTCCTGTGAAGTTTTATGGAAATCCGTAGAGTAGTTTCAGAGGAGTAGTCGCTACAAGTTTTTACTAAATAATTGTATGTAAACAAAGATGGAAGCTGGCAGCCATGTTTAACGTCGAATCAAAACGATTTTCGACAAGGACCAACATCATGTCATGCTGATCATTTTAGAAAAAGTCCCATATCAATATCACTCAGAGTTTTCAAGAAATAGTCGCTACAAACTTGTTTTTTAAAAATCTATTTTTAGATCTGGTGGCCATCTTGGATTTCACATCAACATGAATCTTTGCTAGGATCAACTAGAGTTCATGGGCAACATTTCTGTAAAGTTTCATGAAAATCCATTCAGTAGTTTCAGAGGAGTAGTCGCTACAAAAAAGTTTACGGACGGACAGACAAACAGCCGGACGACGGCGTAAGCTCTGCTGATCTCTGCAAATAATGGGTCGCAGGTAAAATGCGTGTATAACACGATATTCAATCGATTTTTTATTGACTTTTTTGCAACTAGTAAATTAAAACATTTATCTTGAGAATTATGCACAGGCTACAGGAGAGAGAAGAGGGATAGAGAGAAGAAGAAATTGTGTTGTAGTATATGTATATATAAATACAAGGCTGGAAGCTAATTTCACTCACTTTTTTCAGATTTTTATTTTACCTCTTTAATGGTCCGTGCGTAAATATCACTCAGCGATTCGATCAGGTATACACAAGGAGGTCTGCACAAAAAAGACAATATTTACGAATCTGTCACGCAACAATCACGCACCAGTTACAGAGTGCACTGACCTGCTTCGCTTATACGCATGATATAAATACAGCTATACTTTTACGAAAAAGGTTTTGTATATAAACTATAATTTTTCATAAAAGCTGAATGTTAAATAAATATCTTACAACACTTTCATATCAATATTCTTTTATTTTGTTACAAATTATAAAATGTGACCTTGACCTGTAAATGTAAAATTTAAATTAGATTCAATGCACTCCGTAACTGGGGGCGTGTGAGTGTGTGACGGATTCATAAATATTTTCTTTTTTGTGCAGACCTCCTGCTCGTCTGGGATTTTTTGTAATTGTTGATGGATTTCCAAATCAGTAGAGCATATTTTGGTAAACCAATGTTATAGAAACGAAGAATAATGTATACCTGATCCAATGACGGACATTTACGCACTTTTAAAATAGAAATAAGTGACTTGCTCATGTTCTAGTCTCGTAACACAATTTGTTTATGATGCAAGTTTGCTACTATTGAATAACGGGCCCTACATCGTTCAGTTTCAGACTAGGTGTTGAATGAGTGTCAAATTTTGACAGATCAACGTATACTATAGATGCAGATCACGGCACCACTTGTAGGGATGGAAATAGCGGGAAATTTAATGGGCCTTTTTAGACCATACAAATCAGTAAAAACACGATTCAAATAACGTTTGAATACGATTTTGAGAGAACATGCAAACCTCAGAAAGTTTTCGTTTAGGATGTCTAAACTGTTTGAGGTGCTGAGAGTTCTTTCTATAGCAATTTTCTCCAAATTTGCACAAAGGTTTTGGTTCTGCCATTGTGTTACTAACTTCTTTTTGAAGAGCCCTTGCATGAGGGAGCAACCAATTTATTTAAGCAAACATTTGACTTATTTCTTCACCCTTTAGTTACATATTTGTACTTTTTTGTGAAACAATTTTGTTATCTAAAAACGTTAAGTAAATATTATTAATGAAAATAATTATATTATTGGCAGAACCAGAGTGGCCCATAAATTACTGACTGCTCCCTCTGTGTGCGTTTAAACCCGGTTGAAAAGGGGTGGCAAATGTGATGAGTGTGTTGATGTTTCAGATGTTTTAATGATATATATATATTATATATGTATTCATTTTTCCATAATCACTAAAAAAAATGTTGAGAAAAAAAAAGAAAGTAGTTTAATTAAGTGTTGAATATTGGTGTTTTTTCACGATAATTTGACTGGTTTTGGCAATTCCCGGTTCAGTTTCTGATACATTTAAAGGATAACAATGCCTTAATAATTCATAATTTATTGTTTTATTTCATAATATATGGTATTATTAACATATAACAATAATAAAAATAGAAATAAAACAGAAAATAAACGTGTTATTGCTTCATTTCCAACACCCGTATTTCGTGTAAGGAAAGCCGTAGAAATTACCGGTGAAGCGTTATTTCTGCACGTCGTGAGAAACAGATTTTTAAGACCTTATTTCCGATGATGTATTAATTATATTGTATTATTTCAATTTTACAGCTTGAATGCTTTTGTCCACTTAAATGTTAATGGGTATGAAACTGTATATGTTATTGAGCCTGAAACTCTTATTGTAATTTCTAATTAAAGTATAATGTAACAGTTGTAATTGTACTTATCAATACATGTTATTCAAAAGTGTTAAATGTTTGTTTCCCGATTGGCTTTGATTAAGTGTACAACTGGTTTAATTATGAAATTACTCCTCAAACTTCAAATTGTAAACTTAAAAGAAGCCAAATTAAGCTGACAAACAAACACTACCTCAATATAAAACTTTACACTTAAGTCAATCAGTTCGTGCGACGGTGTTCTGTTTGTGATGATTAAAGTACAAGTGACGGCGTAATTAAAAGCGGAAGCTTAAAACATCCTTTTCAAGTCTTGATCAAAATTATTTTATTTTTTAAATGTAAACAAAATAACGACCGTACAGTAATTAACATGGTAACACGGTATAGTCATTGAATAGAATGTGTGAACATGTTATTTTCGGTTTGTTTTAATTTGAGAAATTAATTGCTCATTTTGTTGCATTTTAAGTCCCTCCCATTTCAACACCATAAAGAAAATACACATATAAATCTTCAAATATAGAAATGGTTTTCATATGAACAGATTACATATTCCATATATAACAAGTTACATATTCTAGTTTAAAATTGCGTTAGTGTTAATTGTGTTTAGTGCTGTAGTTTAAAATGGATCCTAAGACTTTGATTATAGGACATAGTCAAGTGCGTTATTTTCATCAATATGTCGAAGATGACGTTCAGTGTTTGTGTTTTCCTGGATCTAAAGTTGAACATTTGTTGGAATTACCAAACGTACAAGAGCTGATTCCTAAAGTTTCGGTAAGTTTCCGTGTTTTATATTTTATGATATTCTTATTAATAAGACCTTAAAGATTGCCGCGTGTCCCTGCTTCATTAACAGCTTCATTTAACTAGAGATTACAATGTACACGTGTCAACCGTAAAGGGATTAAATCATTTGTTGCTGTATATTACTATTTTTTAATAAATATATATTTTTGTTATCTTTTTTACTCGATCTATATATTTCAATACATTTGATTAAAGAATAGTCCTTTCTATGATTTATTATGATATTCCTATTAATAAGACATTAAATATTCAAGATTGCCGCGTGTCCCTGCTACATTAACAGCTTCATTTAACTAGAGATTACAATGTACACGTGTCAACCGGGGGATTAAATCATTTGTTGCTGTACATTACTATTTTTTAATAAATACATTTAAGATTGCCGCGTGTCCCTGCTACATTAACAGCTTCATTTACAACGTGTCAACCGTAATTTGTATATCACTATCTAGATAAGTGTGTCTATTATTACCAGTTCGATTACCGTAATGGGATTAAATGATTTTGCTGTATATTGTAAGGACAATTCGCACCTTTAGACAGGGCGGAATACACATGTAAAATCATTGTGCTTTGACGGCCTGCTTTGACACTTCGTTATTCCATGTACATTATATATTTTTTCAGACTGTTGTGGTCCACACAGGCATCAACAATTTGCCAGCGGACGACGCATCTAGTCTCCTGTTGAAGTTCCAGACGTTATTTAATGACATTCTGGAGCTAAATCCAAAGTAAGAAATCTCTCATAATAATTGACACAAAATATTTTAAAAATAAAACAGATCGACGTTGCGATCATTACCAATGGGTTAATGACGGGAGTAAAAAACATCCCAAGTCAAACCCTGTTGTTGTCAGAGTAACACATCGAATAAAAATAAAATGTGAAGTTGATGATAAAAAGGGCAAAAATGGGAAAGGGTCTTATTATTTAACAGGAGAAAACCGATATTTTTTATTTCACTATCTTGGTAACGAATCTGCTTATAAACCAGTTGTTCATGGAAATAGTAAACATTCAGAAAAACCTTTTATTAGATCCTTACCTTCTCAGATTGAAAATATAAAAGAACATTTATTAAAAGAAAACTCCAGCACAAAAGTATACAATGATTTAAAACTTGCCGTAGATGGTGAAGCCGCTATTTCTTCGGCACCGCGAAATATTAAACAAGTTACAAATATTAAAATGAAAATAGAAGAAAAGCGTCGACTTACTCAAGATGACGTATATAACTCTTTAGAACTAGCATATCAATTAGATGGCTTTGTCATGCAATTCGACCTGTATCCCTCGTTAGTTTTAATATTGGGATTAAAAGAACAGTTAAATGATTTTAATGATCTCCTTTATATACATAAAGAAGAAAAAATGTTTTTATCTCTGGATACAACATTTAACTGCGGAAATTTTTACATAACTCCAATTGTTTATACTCATTTTCTATTTAGGAATGAACCAACTATTCCGTTAGCTTTCATGATACATGAAAAAAAAGATCAGAAGTTTTAGGAACGATTTTTATCTATTATTTCAGAAGCTTGTCCGAATTTTTCAAAGAAAAAGGTTATATTTGTAGTTGATAGGGAACAATCATTAACAAATGCTATAGAAAATAAACTCCCGAATGCGAGCATTTTACATTGTTGGAACCATATAAAGCGGGACGTCCGTCACTGGTTAAAAAGCAGAAATACGCCGTCTTCAAATATTGATTTATATCTAAGTAATTTAGACACACTTTTAAAGTGCACATCAGAGGACAATTTTCTTCAGTTAGAAGAAGAATTAAGCCAACCATGGTGTGCCGCTTATAGCGATTATTTTACCTGTAATATAAAGCCCGATATTTTAAAATATTCCGGTCGGTGGTTAATCGAAGAACATGGGATTTACAACCCATACTCCGGCGTCACAAATAATATTTCAGAAAGTTATAACAGAGTTCTGAAATGGTTAAATAACAACAAATTGCTCCCAGTTGATAATATGGTTTTGAGTCTTTTTTATTTACAAAATTCTTCTTATGCTGAAGTACTTAGAGGTAGGGCAGGATTAGGAAATTACACTATTAAAACTGAATATAAATTTGCCGAAATGGAAGTAAGTGACTTGAAATTCCCCCATAAATTAATTAAAGCAGATGACATTATTCAAACTGTTCGAGACAATTTAAAAAATATAAATAAAGCTAATGATATCCCTTTAGCAAATGAATCCGACTTAGTTCAAGAAGAAAACAATAGCGACGGCAGTGATGTTGAGTCAGATTTTCAAAACGTTACAAATATACTTGATAAGTCAGAAACAAAAAAGAAACCGAAAGAAAAATTTATAAGTCAGCATATTTTAGCACAAAGTGTAATTAAAAACGAGTGTATTAAATTTGTCCCTGAAATGAGTGCTTTTATTGTTGAAGGTACTGGCGGAACTAAATACGCCGTTACATTATTCCCTAAAGAAACATGTCAGTGTCTATCTACCGATACTTGTTACCATATTTTAGCCGCCAAAAAAAGTATAGGAATTCATACATTAAACGAACAAAAGCAAAAGAAATTAATAAGTTTGATGAGATATAAAAACCGCCCACGTTCCCAAAAAAGATTAGGTCAAAAAAGGCCTAAGCCCTCTGATTATGAAGTTATTCCAGCACCAGATTCTAAATTGGCTACCATTTTAGAAGAAGATACCACTTTTGAAAATATCACTCCAAAATCAATAAAAATGTCATCTACAAAAAAGAATTCTAATAAAAAAAACGATAATGTAAATACGGACAATTTTGTTGGACCCGTTTCTTCAACGCCAAATAATTCATCCAAAATAGATAATGTCACAACGACAAAAAGTAAACGTAAAATTGCCATTTCAACTGTAAAAAAGAACCAATCTCCAAATAAAACTACTCTTATTAACGATGGAGAAATATCGCTTAATTTTGGGGTTGATTCTTCAACACCAGTAAAAACAGAAACATGTATTTATAAGAATACTAGCTCTAAAAAACGAAAAGAGTCACCTTTAGAAAATATTTCAATAAACAATAAGAGACGGAAGTTAGTATTACCTGAAATGTCTCCCGAAGAAATAATTACAATTGAAAATACAAATAATAGTTCCGCGCAAATAAACGACGACTGGTGGTTAAAAGAGTTAAATCTAAAATTATCGGATAAACACGAAATTACAAATTTTGATTGGTTAAATGATAAGCATATGACAGCCGTTAATTCAATTTTGAAAAAAGATTTCCCTCATATAAATGGCCTAGAAGCTACAACTAACACTCCGTTCTTTATTGACGATGCACATAAATGGAACATACAAAAAAAAAAAAATCGGCACGTAGCACCCGCTTGCCAAATACATTTTAATGGATCAAATCATTGGATCATGAGTTTTAAAACAGTTCCAGACAAAGATTTTGTTTATTATATTGATAGTTTAGGAGAACGCCTTAAAGATATCAAGTTAAATTTAAAAATTCAGTTATCACAAATATATGCGTCTTCAACTGATAAGTTTATCAACATAAAAATTCCTAGGGTTCAACAACAGCCAAATTCCTATGATTGCGGTTTATTCGCGATCGCGAATCTAGTCGAGTTTTGTCACTTTCCACTTTCCTTTAACTTTAGAATTATTTATAATGTATCTGCAATGCGTCCTCATTTAATTGAGTGTCTGGAAACGGGACGCATAACACCTTTCCCAAAAGAACCAATACGTGGAAGAAATTTAAGTCTGTCCTGTTTTAACCCAAAGGTAATAAATATACAGTTATGGTGCCATTGTAGACAGCCTGATTTCGTTGACGACCTTATTTCATGTCAAAATAAAAAATGCAAACAATGGTATCATACACAATGTGTCTCCCAAAATAAGTTAGAATACTGGACCTGTCCGTCTTGTCTCTATAAAAACCCTATAGTTTAATTATAATCATTCGAATTTCAGTTACGTTAGCTCTACGGTATTATTATCCGTGTACTACATACACATACTTTTATATATAATGTTATCTTTATTCTATTGTGTGAATGTATAGCTACATATCTGAAGTCTTGCTATACTTTACAATTTTGAGTTTAAATAATATGTGTTGTTTTACATACTGATAATATCTATGTAGATCTATCTAGTTTTCTTGAATCTATAGTGTACTGTTTCTCACGACGTGCAGAAATAACGCTTCACCGGTAATTTCTACGGCTTTCCTTACACGAAATACGGGTGTTGGAAATGAAGCAATAAAACGTTTATTTTCTGTTTTATTTTCATTTTTATTATTGTTATGTGTTAATAATACCATATATTATGAAATAAAACAATAAATTATGAATTATTAAGGCATTGTTATCCTTTAAATGTATCAGAAACTGAACCGGGAATTGCCAAAACCAGTCAAATTATCGTGAAAAAACACCAATATTCAACACTTAATTAAACTACTTTCTTTTTTTTTCTCAACATTTTTTTTAGTGATTATGGAAAAATGAATACATATATAATATATATATGTCATTAAAACATCTGAAACATCAACACACTCATCACATTTGCCACCCCTTTTCAACCGGGTTTTAACCGGGAAGTAACCGGGAAATCAACCGGGGAATAGTATCACCCTTTAATGACGTCATCAATATATGTGTATTTACACGGGAACCTTGGCAAATTTTCTAGCTGGAGCTGGTCTCCAGTAAAATAAGCACATATTTGCCTTATTTCAGCGTATTTCTTGACTAAACGGTTTGACAAAATGGTATATGTACATTATATTACATGTTGAATTGCAGATTGTATCAATTGTATCGTTCAAAATGCTGGGTAATAACCTACCAATATTCTAATGTTCTTTCGTTCCATAATAGTTTCGCCCTGAAATTATTTAATAAGTCAAATGGCGAATACAGTTATATTTTCTAAAGTTGATGTTGAAGTTGATGTTTTGATGTCTCTTTTTAAAATAATGCAATGCAGGGTTCTCCAAGAGCACTTATACGATGGCAGGCCTCCATGCTATCGGCACATACCGTCAAGCAAAACAAGCGCCGCCACGTTAAAATCGTCAAGCGCCATTTTAATTTTTTTTTAAATAAAACCTAATACATTTAGCAAACTTGATGTAGAAGATGAAGGGCTTTTACCAGAACTTCATCTGGATGAAAATGGGCCTTTCAACTGTATGAATTGATTCAACAAACACCATGACGTAACCTAAATTTAGACTGATTTTACTCTGGGTTACATGTAGTTAATTAATGTAGTTATATATATATAACTGGTTAAATATGATTAAAATTCAGGGACGTATTTAAGTGTAATAAGTAAAGTTAATTACTTTAAATAATTTATGAAACACAAGGATTATGATCTTTTAGTAACGCACATCTCCCTACTTTCGGTTTCAAGGTATCAATATAGAATGAGGCTATCCGCACGACCGTCGTGCCGATTATTTTCTTTATCCGCACGACCGTCGTGCCGATTATTTTCTTTATCCGCACGACCGTCGTGCCGATTATTTTCTTTATCCGCACGACCGTCGTGCCGATTATTTTCTTTATCCACACGACGGTCGTGGGAATAAAGAAACTGATCGGCACGACTATAGTATTGTTCTTTATCGGCACGACTGTAAACAGAAACGTAAAGTGTTTTACAAACTCTTAATGTATACAAAACAAATAAAATACTTAGGGAACAGTTACATTGTGTAAAATTATGGGTAAATTGTGTTTTGAATGAAAAACAAGAATCTTGTACAGTATTTTCCGAAAGGTCCGTATAAGGATATATCTCAAATGGTATACAAGTAAATAACATACAGTATGTATAGAACATACTTGCCATTTATAATGGCATATGGAATTCACATGTATACATAATAAAAACATTATAAGATGGAAAGGGTGTGTGTGTGCGTGCGCGCGGGTGTGTGTACGCGTGCGTGCGTTGGTGGAACTTGCTGACATCTATATGAAATGGGACGATATAAAGACAGTCAGGTTTGCCAAATTGCCGCTCATCACCGCAATCAATCCCCTAACATCCTACTTGATTCTGTCTTCTGTTTAAATAGTTTCATTTTACACATATATTATCGAAAGATAGATATTTAGGTGAAAATGTGGCAAAACAAATAAACACACAAACTACATATGAACGGTAAACACGTTTATTCAGCAATCAGCACTGAGATTACAATACAAACTACTTCTGAACTATTTGGGGGATACAAGAGAAAAAGAGAAGAACATGTATACAAAAATACATAGCCCCTATAGGACGACATAGCCTATAAGAAAAATAACAATAGCTATCGCAACGTAATTATTTGCTATATCTAGACCTTAACTCCGAAGTGACAATCTATTCAACCCGCCAACCCGCTTACAACAGGCACATTTTAAAATACAAAATCATTCTTCCAAACTCTATCCATGTGTTGAGGTCATAAAATAATTAATATGTACCGATTGAAAGCCTAGTTGATGTATACCTAAAATACATGTAATTAAGTATACGTGAAATGAATTTAGAGTTGATCATTCTTAATTCGAGGCACAGGACCGTTGTTAAATTTGGTCCTGTTTAATTCATTTATTAATTTACAACAAATTGCAGATAAGTTAATGCCGTAAAATGGTAAAGCGTGCATATGCTAATTAGTTTGGCATAATTATGTCATAGTGGACACACGAAACTTAGCACTGTTAATCATGCAAATTAAATACAATAAAAGTCACTAGTAAGTAATAAATGCCACCAAAAATAAATTCTGATGGGAATTCTTACATTGTACATTTGGTTATTCCGCCGATAACAGGCAATAACCGTTCTTCCAAACTCTATCCATGGGTTGAGGTTATACACTAATGCACATGTTCGAGAAGAAGTCAAAATATTTTCATGGATACTTAAATACCTGTAACTGAGTATGCGTTAACTGAATTTAGAGTTGGTAACTCATAATTCGACGGAAAATAGGGTGGTGGTTTGCCTGGCTGGTTAAAGCGTTGATAGTGTAGTTACAGAGTTCAGATTGGCAACATGTGTAAGTTACTCATATACCTTAGCTTAAAAAACGAAGTACATTTGTTGTAAAAGTTCCCTGTTGTTGGCAGGATAGCTGTTTTAAAGGGACACATGGCACGTAAATTGCATTTGTTCAATCATTAATGTTAATTATAAGAATTGTATTAAGCCATTTGTTTTTGCATATTATTATTTTTTGATATTAGTGCACCAATAATATATTAAAACTTATAGTACATGTATAATAAGACGCAATATTGAATACTTAAAATTTGATTTATTAAAATGTACCCAGGGTAAAAGTAAAAATGATACTGGATATATAAATCGATACGCCCATTTTAAATACTTCAAGATTGCCGTGTGTCCCATTACTGGAAAATGGAGGGGAAAAATCAACGCATTTGACCTTTGACGGTCAAGTGTGACAGTGACGCGCCCGATACTTGCACACGACCCAACTTTTCACTGTGGTTAACATTTGTGGGACGTTTCATGTAAATCCCTTTAGTAATTTTACTCATTTGACCTTTATGTCTAAGTTTTACCTTGACCTTTGAAGTACACAAGTTATGCTTGAACACGACTCACATTCTGATTGTGGTTTAAGATTTATGTGAACATTCATGGAATCCCTCAGACTTTCAATGTTATGGCTGCGATATGATGTTGGCTCATTTTAACTTTAAGGTAGGTTGTTAAGAGCTATGTGATATTGGAAAGTGCTGCTAAACAAAACGCTGTTCTGTAACCCTATGGGAACGATTTGGTGGTGTCTATTTTGAATGTTTTAACGCAAAGTGATATGCCAAAGTACAAACCTTTATTCTACCGCAATATAAATCTGTGCATACTTTACTGTATATTGAAAACATTCAAGCCGAAAAAATGTTTTCTTTTGTAATTTAAGCATTTCATATCAAGTTAATTCAGAAAAATATTAGTGCCATCAAGAAATTTTGCATTTACATCGTTTTTCAACGTCTGCCAAGATTCTTGGTTTTTGATGAGGAACGACAACTCTGTGTAGAGATTGTACACCTCGGGGGACTTAAAACTCATTTGTAGCAAGGTCGGTGATATTTCCTTTTATGAATGCAAAGCATTAAATCTAGTACTACGAGTTATAGATAGAGTCTGGTCTCAGCGAGTCGGCTTATTTAAACGTCGAGATGGGCGTAGTAGCCCACCTATGTGTTTAAATAACCAACGAGCTGAGGCAGACTCTATCTGGTGTACTTTGTAACACTGTGACGCCAGAGTGACCGTACTCCAACTTCCTCCATCTGATAGTTGTAGTACGGTATAGTCACGCCCCTTTAGCTACCCTACATTAAACGATTTAATATCTTTGAAATCATCAAAGGAAATGTCACCGAGCATGCTACAGCTACCAGATAGAGGAAGTTAGAGTACGGTCACTCTGACGTCACAGTGTTACTAAGTACACCATGCTACAAAAAAGATAGAGTCTGTCTCAGCTCGTTGGTTATTTAAACATCTCGTTGGGCTACGCCCATCTCGGTGTTTAAATAATCCAACTCGCTGAGAGCAGACTATCTATTGCTTAACCAGCATCTCACTAAAAATAGCACGTCAAATTCCATATAAAATAACTTAAACTGATCCGCAACAGCTGTATAATGTAACCAACAAAAGACACACATTACTCTCAAACTTTAAGAGCATTCTGTGATTAAAATGCCATTACTTACACATTCCGTGGCTTACTGCTAAGCTTATATAACATTTCGAAGTGTTTAAATGACATGTTAACTGATAACGAAAAAAGCGTTTCTTATCCGAAAGTTTTGACGGAAGGACATGAACAGAGAAGGCCCTACTGATTTCGTGTGTGTGAGTGGGAGGAATAATAATAATAATAAAAAAAAACACGCACAGATTTGCCAGAATGTTTCTAAATATAAACATTTGACTAGATACCTACAGTTTAAGTATGAACATTGAAAACGTTGAATAGAAACAATTAAAACAACCACTTATATAAGATCCTCTACATGAGACACGTTATCCATTAGAAAAAACGTAAATGTGTTTATTACTGCATCTGCTCGGGGTATTATTTACAATTCTTGCATACCGGACAAGGGTATCCGTCATTTTACCGGGGCTAGATATTTCCATCTCACCCTGGGGTCGAGATAAAATTCACGCGCGCCAACATCCGGTATGCCGGAAAACATGCAAAACGTTAGTAGCTGGCGGCGTCAACGCACAACATGTCTCTGATATGCAAAAAAAAAAATCTATCATGGGTATTCGGTTCAGATAGGGAATTCCAACACTCGGTATAAGTGTTTTAATCGGAAACTCGGCAGAGCCTCGGTTCCGATAAAAACACTTATACCTCGGGTTGGAATTCCCTATCTTCACCGGATACCCATGAAAGATTCTTAATATATTCCTACACTTCTACTTTTAGCTAGAATCTTTATTTGAGTAAATCTTAATAGATTTGCAAGAAGTATCTCAACATGAATATTTGACTGGATCTCTAGATTTTCGTCATTATGCAATGTTAGCATGTTATCAGTTATTAATACATGAACTCCTCGTTATGACAAAGCGGAACAACGTAACTCATTGTATCCAGTAATGTAAACAAGCACATACCTTTCGTATTGGATAAAACGTATAAAACTTTGCTAGACCAACACTGAATTTCTCATGAGATAAACACCATCATCTTTTTATTTAGATTTTAGCATGAGTGTTTTGTAATGAATAGAATCTTGCATTTGTGTTTATTCTGAAATCTTTTAACATCTTAAAATACTGTTGGGCATTTATGAACTTTTAGCTCGATTTTATTTGCCTTTCTTTAATAATTGTAATGCTAGACAAATTTCGCGTTATATTCAGATTCAAAACTCTTAATAGAAAAATTATATCAATATTTGTCTGTGATTTGTATAGGAAATACTGGGAATAGAAAAGCTATTTATCATGCAGATATGCACTTTTCTGCCTAATAAAGGGGTGGCCTATTAAATTTTGCTTTATTAGGCAATGACCAATAGAGCAAATCGATGCGGAATCACTCGGCGTTTATTGTACTTAAAGTTATCTGACGTCATGCACGTAACGTTGCCTGACGTCATAAAACAAACAAAAAACAACAACATGGCGGCGTCCTCGATAAGCGTAACATTTTGAGAAATAGGAAATAATAGTAATTCATACAACAAATGTGGATAATCTACATGATAAATAGAATATTATGTCAGTGCCTTTTACTATCAATTTTATTAGGCTCGGCACGAAAAGAAGAATGGCTCGGCAGACGAAAACGCTCGCCATTCTTCGTTTTCTAAGCCTCGCCTAATAAACTTGATAGTAAAAGGCACTGACATAATACTCTCTATATCTACTCGTTTGCTCAACTGGGTACGGAACATTGCTCGGCCATTTCCGTCAGTGGCAGGAACGCCAAATGACGTTCCGATTGTTTTACGGACGTCGTCGTCAGATTCCGCCACTAGGGACTAACGATTACGGAAAATTAACGAAGAGTTTTGATTCCACTTGTTTTGTTTGTATGACGTAACGTCGTCTTTGCGTTCACGTGCAAACTCGTGTAAAAAGGCGTGAACCATTAGAAATATTAATAAAATATCATTTTAAATGATGTATTCTAACACGCCCGCACTATATAGCCTAGTTTAAAATATCTCGTTATATTGAACGATATATCACTGTAATTTTTGCAACGTTTGGAGAATAAGCATTGCACATTGCGCATTGCGCATTATAATGTATACAAGTAAGCAAAGCAATGCGAAAGATTTTTGATGTCTGCGTTATTTCACATTTTAAGTGTATTAGAATAGAAATAGAACATCGTTTACGGTGAATTATCTATATCACGGTTTGTCGTTCAATTGTAAACAATATTTTTACTCGCCCTCGCCCTTCGGGCTCGTGAAATTATTGTTTAAAATTGAACTCCAAACCGTGATATATTAAACGATAATTCGCAGTAAACGATGTTCTATTTCTTAAATATACTCGTTTAATAACCACTGTTTTTGAGATACGGGAAATATCTCCCTCAGTAGAGAAATGGCCCCGATATAGTACGAGTGCGAAGGGCCCCGATATAAGAACGAGTGCCCACTTATATAAGATCCTATATATGTCACACTGCATTAGAACAAACGTACATTTGTTTTTTGTTACTGCATCTGCCACAGCCATTTCCTCGGTGTAATACCGGTATTAACAATTCACACACTTCCACTTGTAAGACAGGGCTGTCTTTTGGCTGTTTTTTTGGGCCGTTATTCGGCCCCAGTCCCCCACCTGAGAAGTATCTTTTTTCCCCCACCTCAGTGTCAAAATTCCCCCCTTGAAAAAAAACAAAAAAACTGAAAGACAGAAGGCTAGAATTTTAAGAGAACTAAGTGTTAATTGTGCTTGTGTTGAAGAAAGTAGAACAAAGTAAATGACATAACTGTCATTGGTACTTTTTGAACATAGTCTAACTCTTACAGCTAGTCAACATACATATTTTTCAAGTCTGTTTTGAACCCATTTATTGTAAATGTATATTGGTTGGCATAAACAACAATAAAATTGTGTTATTGTATGCTTAAGTCCTTGCTTTATTTGTATATTTAGTGTTATATATCTATTTAATCAGCATGATTTCATTTTATATTGATGATATAACGTGTTATGGATGTTTGAACTTTCATGCAAAATTCCCCCTTTTACTGAAATTGACGCGAAAATTCCCCCCTCTGAGGGACCCGGACCCATTCCCCCATGGTAGAAAGACAGCCCTGTACGAATAATTTTTGTTGGAGAAAGTCTCCTTCTTAAGCTCACGTAGAATCCGGCGTTACGCAGTGGTCTCTAATGGGGCCTTTGTTGTTCCT
Organism: Cyrtodaria siliqua; assembly: GCA_037043455.1. NCBI lineage: Eukaryota > Metazoa > Mollusca > Bivalvia > Adapedonta > Hiatellidae > Cyrtodaria > Cyrtodaria siliqua. Next base: position 82,388 of record JAWPHD010007513.1, on the reverse strand, counting down.
ATGCCATATAAACGACCTTCCGAATTCCTGAGTTAGAAAACAGGACCATACCATATTACAAAATGATTTACATAATTAAGAACAATGGGCGTCTAGTTGCAAATCAAATCAAATACAATTTTATATATTGGTCTACATAACATTACATGAAATGCAACACATATCGATACACTGGTCGTGCGGATAAAGAATATAATTCGCACGACCGTCGTGCCGATAAGGAATATAATTCGCACGACCGTCGTGCCGATAATGAATATTATTCGCACGACCGTCGTGCCGATAAGGAAAATAATCGGCACGACCGTCGTGCCGATAGACATTCTCATCAATATAATGAAAAAAGCCATTTACCCCGGAAAAGGTCAATAGTCTGACAGTTTATAATACTAACACACAGTTCTAGAAACAGCACTCGCACGATACTTTACTGTGTCTAAATGTGTCTAAAACAAATAAACACTGTATATTCACTATACAGAGTTAGTGTTGAGACCCCACGAACTCAAAACCCCATGAAAAACGAGAGTGAGATTTGATAATGGCAAAAGGGTGAATATCCGGGTGTTGCTTTCAAAATGGCATCAAAAAATGCAAATTGAGGGATTTTACACCGCCACCCTATAATTTCTAGACTTGGAAAACCCTGCATATGACATACAGCCCGTGAGAACATCACGACATACGTTTAATACCAGTGTTAAATGAAAATAAATTGCCAATTATGGCTGGTCTAGAGAAACAGCTATGACTAAGGAACATACATCACTGAGCCTGAGGAGAGAATATTCAATTTTCATGGGTGGGATATAGAAGTGCTTGGTGATGTTGCTGCTTCTGAGGTGGAAATGGTAGGAATAATTTGTTATCTGGAACACTTGAATAGTCACAGGTACAAAAAGTCCAACAAAGAGCACTGCTATGGAGGTTTACACACAATTATAACTATTGCCTATCTCTAAGCTCATAATGCTGAGTGTCGTCTGCTATAAACATTACCACATGTATTTATGTTCACTTATCAGTTCATAACCCCACAGGCTCCTCCCTTATATTTTCTAATTTCTGTCAGTTGGGTTTTAAAAAAAATTGAAACTAGGAATAAAAAATACTTTTTCACAAATATGTTTTTACCAATACTCTTGTTGTAAGAGTTATAAAATACTACAAGAGAATGTACAAATGGTAATATGTGTGCAAAGTATTTAAGCAAACAATATTGCTATTGTTTGATAGTGAAAAACTCCCAATTTAAGGAAAAACAACACACGTTTTCCCAATTGAATGGGTACCGGTACCATTCCCAAAAGGGATTTAGTTTACCCAGCATACTTGTTCACCCAAAAACAAAAGTGACTAAGATATAGATATAGTGTTTATATATCAATGGTATAATTTTCATGCTTCCTTGGAAAGTGGTTTCCTACAAAAAAAAGTATATATAATTTTAACCCTTTTATTCCACATTGCTTCTCTTTAGCCCGAGTCAGTGAGTGTAAAGGTTGTGACGAGATGTCGACCTCTGACCCCAGAGGAGGCCAAGAAAGGAGTGAAGACAGGGGTGAAGATATCTGGGGATAAGGTTATTATTGAGGCCGGAAAGGTAAATTTCTGCATTTTTCATCCGTTTTCTTGCAGTATTTCTTTTTACTCAAATTACAGCTGTATGTTTAAAAGGATGGTATTAATATTCCATATATGGTCATTTAGAACCATTATGTCCTAGCTCTCAAAAAGGCCGCTTCCATATCCGTTTCAACAGAAACTTCAAATGATCATATCTTCTTTGTTTATCATCCAATTTTGATAATTTTTTCGCCCTTATTCAAGTATTTCAGAACTCGCAATAATACAGATGGTTTGGCTGTGTCGCTACATTCCCTTTAACTGCTAGGATCAATTATAGGGAATCCTTCACGAGATGGTAGACGTGTTGTTCTTTTAACGAACAAGCGTATGTGAGTGAGTGAAAAAACAAAACACGTCTACCATCGAGTGAAGGATTTCCCTATATTCGAACACAGCAGTTAAATAATCTATTACATTTTAAATCAGATTACCGGTATGCATGATTTTAACCGAAATTATTCACGTTATTGACTAATGACATCGACGTCAGCACCATGTATTGACGTCATAACTCAGCGTCACAGTTAGTTATTTTTGTGTTCGGAGTTAGTTAATAATATTTAGCGATTATAAATATTCTGTCACTGAGAAATCCTAATCTTCCACCAATGAAAATGTAATAAATAATCATCAGCAGCAGCAGCAGTAATTTAAAGAAAAAATCTGTTTGGTGTTTCAGGGCAGGAACATTGGTTTCTGAGTTACTCGTCCTACGTAATGTTTGAATGGTCACATTGAGAAATTGTTAAAGAAGTTTATCTGAATGAATTTGTACTCGTTCTCAATCAATAAGCACTCTCATGGCGAGCGGACAAGAGGAATTTTCATCCCCTGGTGCTTTGAACAAATTTTGCTGAAAGAGTTTAAGCATCCTGTTTGTATCTGCTATCAAAATTTAATATGAAGTAATGATACAAGTTCTGACATATGTATAACTAAAAGCAGTTTGGTCGGATGCATTGATGTCCGTTGTTTGCATTACCACAATTTATATTTATTTTTAGGATGTTAGGTTAATGAATAACATTTGCCAGACTAGTTGCATGTGTATTTATGAGTTCATGTGGTATGACATTACTGCTAAACATTATAAAAATGAAGAAAAAAAATGTACCACCAATGGTGCTCTTCCATGTATTTTCAGGAGCAGAGTTTTGGATCAGATGGTGCCTACCCACCAGAAACCAGAAATGTAAGTTTGATGGCCAGTTTGGTCCCATAGAATACATAAATGATTGTCTTACTCCAGGGTCAGTGTGTAAAACCTGGTGTTGAATTTACTAATATTTTTTTAACAGACAATGCCATATTAAGGATTTGATGGAAACTGTTCTGAAAAAGCATAGGATATTTTACTGGTTTACCTGTTCAAGACAAAAATTCGAATCTGTTGCAATAAATAATTGTAAGGAGGCAGATAAGAAAATAATTTAAAAAAAAGGTGTTTTATGGTCTCGTCAATATTTTATAAATTTGTTGCAATTAAGTCATTCGAAAAATATGTAGATACCGGTATGTGTTTAGCATGTGTCTACAAAACTTGTTATACATTCTTGACTGCAGCATCTAATTGCTGAATCATTTTATAAAATGTTCAGTATGTGGAAAAAATGAAGTGGTGTTAGCCATTATCCCAATGTGTTATGTCTTACAGGGACAGATCTACAAGGAAAAGTGTGAGCCCCTGATACAGAGGGCGATGGAGGGCTACAATGTCACAATCATGGCCTTTGGTGCTGTAAGTCGAAGTTTCTTGTTACCTAACTTAAACATATGGAAAAACAGATGGTGTTAACTATTGTTTATATGACTAGGGCAGTGGTAACAAAACAAACCTACATCCAGAGAATAAGATGTTCAATGAAGCAAGTAGAAGTCCCTTCCTTATATGTATATTACAAATATAAATTGTTTTCATATATAAAGGACCACACTAAGTACCCTCTAAACAATCCAGAATGATTAATGTGCTTTAATGAAACTTTTAATTATGAACTTATATTAAGTCGTAACCCCCTACCTATATAATGGACTGTTCTTTCTTTGAATTAAGATCATTCCATTTATGTGACAAAGGGGTGTTTTGGGGGAAAATGACTGATCAGCAGCCATATTGTAAACCCTGATCAGCCTGCGAGTATCTCTGGGTTTACAATGAACGCAAATGCTATTATAGTCATGCTTAGTGGGTTAAGGGTTAGTAATCCTTGTTAAATATCTTAGAGATGAGCTTCAGGCACTGTGCAAATACGATAACTTTTAGACAGCTTGATTTTTTGACATGAAATCATGTAAATGTTTAAAGTAACTCCGGGCGACATTATGGTGCTTAAAGTTGAGATGTTGCTCCATCTGCTGGATAACCAAACGACTGATAGAAACTCGAAAGTAAATTAATTGTTTTGAAGTAAGAGGCCACCCATATATACAAGTGTTGGTTTGTTGATTCCCTAACTACTCCTACCCCAAAAAATGTAATATAACAACTCTGTATTATTTTACTTTTTGTGTTCTCTCCTTCTGTTATTTCTTCAAGGATTTCGCTGTCTTCATAAAAATTACCCACATATCCCTTCCCCATTTCAGAAATCATAAGTCAGAAAAGAGCCAACAAATTGTTTTTAAGGATTAGTCTACTAATCATATTACATGTAATTCACCCACTCTGGTTGTAGTACCCATCTGTCTGATCCTAACTTGTATTTGTATTCCTCAGACAGGGACTGGCAAGAGTATGTTAATGACGGGGACAGAGGACGATCCAGGAATCGTACCATGTGTAAGCTGCAATGTTTATATCTACATAGTATGCTTTAATCATGTCTGAAATATTTAATACATTTAAAAAAATGTGCATGTCATAGCTATATAAGGATTTAATGAACAAATGCTATAAATTGGTTCATAAATATATTTTTCATAAGAAAATATTTCACTAACAGAGCCACTACTGAGCCAAACTTTATAAAACACCCAGTTGTCATTCTAAGATGGTAACATTTTGTCAGAATTTTATTACATTTGTAATGTGTTTCACAATCTTATAAGATTTGTTTAAAGTTTATATCATGTCATGCAATGTTATGAAATACAGAAATATTAGTTACAAATTAAAATGTCATAAACCATAAAATATATTTAATGTATTTGCAGGCTAACAGGAGTATAGTAGAGATTGCCAGCAGTAAATCTGGCAAAGATTACCTCATCAGTGTATCGTACCTAGAGGTAAGTAGTCTGACGCGAGTTTTTCTTAGATTCAGACAGATTCAACAATAGCACACATGAAACGATGTTTCAGTTTAGGGGAGTGCGGTTAAATGTTTGAGTATCCTTATAAATAATTGAACAGTGTGATTAACTGGTCAGTGTGTGTTAACTAGCCGATTTTCCTTTTATTTTCAATGTAGACATTAATTGGGAACTATTGGCCGATAAAAATGTTCTTTGTTTTTATTATTTTTGTTGATTTGAAGAAAACAAACATTAGGGCTATTTCATTAAAACATACATGGGACCCCAGGAAGACACTTATGAAATTGAACACCCACCCACAGATGCAAAATTGAGTTTAAAGAACCGAATTTAAAAAAAAAAAAGGGTTCACCCATTGATGTTTATTAAATTGCTTTCCTGGGGTCCCGGGTATGTTTTAATGGAATAGCCCTTAATCTTTTAATGCATACATGTGAAACAATGTTAACATGTCCTAATCTGGAGAAATGGGGACTTTATTGTTAAAAAGTAACGGAACTCAACCAATTGAATTAGTTTAACTGCTATGAAATTTGTTTTGTTGATTTTCAATGAAAATTAAAATGCTGGGTTCTAAAACTTGCTAAATATATGGAAACGTTATTTTCAACTTCTAGAACGTAAGATGAATTCATTATGGTTGAAATCAAACACAAATATTGAAACAAATGTTACAGATATAGTGTGTGTTTTAATACCAATCAGGTAAACCACGCACATGTATTTATATTGAAATAGAAAGAAAATTGGACATGTTTGCATTGTAAGTTTTGTTGAGTATAGTTGTTGTATAGGCCGGTATATGGCCCAGTAGACCAGCGGTAGGAAGTATTGAACAAATAGCACATTTTGTGACATCTTGCATAGCATGGCAGACACATAAAGATCACTTTGTCCTGTTGGTAAATATAATAATATTTAGCTTACCTTAATTAAAAGTTAAAAAATGAAACACTAGAAAATATCTGTTTGTATTGTTTAAGTGGGATGCAGTGGACTTTGTGTAAATCTACATTTAATACTGACAGATGTCAAATTTCAGATAATGGACGAGAAGATGACAGACTTACTGAATCCCCACAATAATCAGATGACGATACGCCAGCATCCAACCAAAGGAATGTATGTTATTAATATTGTTTAAAAATGTTATAACACAAATCTCTTCTTTAAGCTTTATTTTGTTTAAAGGGACACGGCAGTCGTATTTATTGAGTATCATTACGTGGTCAGAGTATTAACTGTCATACCCCATCCAACCCCTCCTCCAAGAAGCGAAAACAGGGTTGGCTGGGTTATGAAATAAAACCTTAATTTCGGCTTTAAAAGTTTGCATATTGTAAAATTAAAACATTTAATTGGTAATTCTAATGCAACTATTATGTAACATGTTTCTCCATTGGCTAACATCTATAATTTGCGTCTGCAAAAGTGCGGTTTACCTTCTGAAAAGTATATGAACTCACATAACATTGTAACAAGTGGCGTAATTGGATGGTGTTAACAAAATGCCGTTACTGATGAATTTGAGTTTTCATAGAAAATATGTATGTATAATTTTACCTTAATAAAATCTATTTCTGTCATTAAATGGAAAAGCATTAGAATTGAGATTACCATGCTACCGTCCCAGATTGAAAATCTTAGCATGGTTATCTCTTAATTTGAAACAGGTTTCCGCATTTTTTCATGAAAAACGGTTTTTAAACGTGTTTTATTGTCGAAATATCCGTTACAAAATCCTGCTAATATAAGCTTTCCCAACGCTAAGGCAGAACCACGTAATGTAAAAAACTAACACCTCAGTTTATTAATCCAGTATTATTTATACTTTAAACGTGTTTGCCCACATTACATGGAGTTTATGCATTAAGTAGATTTTCACAGATAATCCTAATTAAAAAAAAAGACATCTAGTTCATTCTACAGTGACTTTTTGTTTTCATTGAGGTTTTTGCATTTAATTTCACCCTTTCTCGTAAGACAAAACCCTTAGGCAACACTCGTGATTCTAATTAAAAAATCAAGGTTACTTCTATCCTGTGATGGCAACTGTTTCTTATGTTTCCTTCTTCCATATAAGTAGGATTTAATAGCTGTCAGAAAAATACTCTTTGTGGTTAATAAAATATTGATTTATTTTTTTCATATTTAAAATGTAACAACTGTTTTACCAAATTCGGTTCTATTCCAGCTTTGTTGATGGCCTGTCAGAACTAACTGTGAAAGGGGCAGATGACATTGCACTGTACTTCGAGCAGGGAACCAGGGCCAGGAAAATGGGAGCCACTGATCTCAGGGCTCACAGAGCAAGGTGAGGGGCTGTGGCTGCTTATAATCCTCATGCTATTACTTAATTCATTCAGGCACAGTGTATCATTCTGAAGGGCTATTTAATGAAAGTTTAGAAGTATGCTTTTGGGAAGATAATGTTATTTGGTAGACAAATTGGTATTAATGTTTTAAATAACGTTTTAGAAGTCAAACTTGTTTGTCTTAATATTTAAAAAAAAATGAGTTCTTCCATTTGGTTTCATGGCGGGCACCCAGGTAGGGGAGGTGTGCCTTTGCTCTATTCATGGTGTAAACATTTCCATTCTGTTTTAGGGTGGCCACCCGGGTGTGTATCTGTAGATCTGTGCTTTATTCACTGCAATAGCATATTTTTCATTTGTTTTTATGGTGAGAGCCTATGCTGTATTCATTGTGTAAAAATATTTCCATATTAACTGTGTTGTCTTATTTACATTTTGCTTCAGCGCCCACAGCCCAGACAAGGGCCTATGCTGTATTCAATGATAGCATAGTTTCCATTCTGTTTCAGAGCTCACGCTGTCTTCACAATTATCATAGAACAACGAGAGAGGCAATCAAGTAAAGTTGGTGTCAGATCTGTCGTACACCTCGTAGACACGGCAGGTATGTATTTGAAGTGGGCGTTTGATGAGGCTTTGAAGACAACACACCTCGGCCTGGTATCAGATACTCTCTGTCAGTACTATCCACTATTAAAAGTCAACTTATGCCTTTCAATGCTGTTGGCCCAAAAGTGGCTATTAATGTAAAAAGAATCTTGGATCTTGAGCAGCTGGAGGTAGATCCAAAACACGTTGTTGTAAGTTCAAGCAGTAACATTTCTGTTTTCTCTATCATTCTAAAGTCCTTCGTATGGTGCTAGATTTGTTATATTTCTTAGACATTTTATAACATTTCTATTGAAAACTGACATTTTCTTTGAACGCGGGATCATGAATAATAATACTGATAAAAGTACTTGTTACTTTTTTTGTATAATATGCTTTATCAGGAGTTTATTCAGACATAAATATTTTGTGATTCTAGGTACAGATGCTGGGGGATCAGATAGAGATGCCCAGGCTGGGTAAGTAGGTGTCCCCTGTTGGAGAGAGTGGTCACTCTGTTGAGTTGACATTTTTGCGCTGGTGTATTATAAACACTAGCATTCTGTAATTGTGCATATTCACAGATATGTTTACAGTTGGAATTTGATGTTAATTTATGTAAGAACTGAGAAATACAAGTGAAAGGTAAGGTTTCTCTTAGAAAGAAAATTATTATATATTCGTAGTATGGTCGGTTAAATTTCTTTTGATGAATGTGTAGCTTGAAAAAGCACTATTATAGTTTGAAAAAGCACTATCAAGAAGTACCTTAGAAGCGAATCGCTTATAACATTATCTACAAGAGTAAGAATACAGTAAGAATTAAATCGTTTAATTTAGGATAAACAAAGGGGTGACGCTTTACCATACTTTTTTAACTTCCAATAAATGGAATTAAGAGTACGGACAGGGTCCTTAAGTACACCAAACTACAAAACAGATTGGGTCTGTCTCAGCTCATTGGTTATTTAAAAACGCCCATCTCAGCATTTAAATAAACCAACTCGCTGAGTCCAGACTCGATCTGTTACATTTTTAACTTTCTCTGAAAGACATTTTAACTAACTCTCAGCAAAGCACAGCATTTTGGTTTAAATCATGCACAAACCGTTTTTAGCTCTACTGATCAGAGATCAGCAGAGCTTATGCCGTGGTGCGGCGTCCGTCGTCCTTCCGTCTGTCCGTCCGTTAACTTTTATTTGTAGCGACTACTCCTCTGAAACTACTGGATGGATATTCATAAAACTTTACAGAAATGTTGCCCATGAAGTCTAGTTGATCCTAGCAAAAATTCATGTTGATGTGAAATCCAAGATGGCCGCCAAAGCTAAAAATAGATTTTTTAAATTCAAGTTTGTAGCGACTACTTCTTGAAAACTATAAGTGATATTGATATGGGACTTTTTCTAAAATGATCAGCATGACATGATGTTGGTCCTTGTCGAAAATCGTTTTGATTCGACGTTAAACGTGGCTGCCAGCGGCCATCTTTGTTTACATAGAGTTATATAGTAAAAATTGTAGCGACTACTCCTTTGAAACTACTTGGCGGATTTTCATGAAACTTTACAGGAATGTTGCTCTTGATGTCTAAATGATCCTAGCAAAATTTCAGGTCGGCCGGAAATTCAAGATGGCCGCCACGGCTAAAAATAAATTTTCAAAATACAAGTTTGTAGCGACTACTTCTTGAAAACTATAAGTGATATTGATATGGGACTATTTCTAAAATGATCAGCATGACATGATGTTGGTCCTTATCAAAAATCGTTTTGATTCGACGTTAAACGTGGCTGCCAGTGGCCATCTTTGTTTACATAGAGTTATATAGTAAAAACTTGTAGCGACTACTCCTTTGAAACTACTTGGCGGATTTTCATGAAACTTTACAGGAATGTTGCTCTTAATGTCTAATTGATCCTAGCAAAATTTCAGATTGGCCAGAAATTCTTGATGGCTGCCACAGTTAAAAATAGATTTTTAAAAAATAAGTTTGTAGCGACTACTTCTTGAAAACTATAAGTGATATTGATATGGGACTTTTTCTAAAATGATCAGCATGACATGATGGTTATCCGAGTCGAACAATATTTTGATTCGACATTAAACATGGCTGCCAGTGGCCATCTTTGTTTACATAGAGTTATATAATGAAAACTTGTAGCGACTACTCCTCTGAAACTACTTGACGGATTTTCATGAAACTTCACAGAAATGTTGCTCTTGATGTCTAATTGATCCTAGCAAAATTTCAGGTCGGCGGAAATTCAAGATGGCCGCCATGGCTAAAAATAGATTTTCAAAATACAAGTTTGTAGCGACTACTTCTTGAAAACTATAAGTGATATTGATATGGGACTTTTTCTAAAATGATCAGCATGCCATGATGGTTATCCGAGTTGAACATTATTTTGATTCGACATTAAACATGGCTGCCAGTGGCCATCTTTGTTTACATAGAGTTATATAATGAAAACTTGTAGCGACTACTCCTCTGAAACTACTCTACGGATTTTCATAAAACTTCACAGGAATGTTGCTCTTGATGTCTTATTGATCCTAGCAAAATTTCAGGTCGGCCGGAAAATCAAGATGGCCGCCACGGCTAAAAATAGATTTAAAAAAAATAAGATTGTAGCGACGACTTCTTGAAAACTTTAAGAGATATTGATATGGGACTTTTTCTAAAATGATCAGCATGACATGATGGTTATCCGAGTTGAACATTATTTTGATTCGACGTTAAACATGGCTGCCAGTGGCCATCTTTGTTTACATAGAGTTATATAATGAAAACTTGTAGCGACTACTCCTCTGAAAGTACTTTACGGATTTTCATGAAACTTCACATAAATGTTGCTCTCGATGTCTAATTGATCCTAGCAAAATTTCAGGTCGGCCGGAATTCAAGATGGCCGCCACGGCTAAAAATAGATTTTCAAAAATCAAGTTTGTAGTCACTACTTCCTGAAATCAAAATCAATCAGTAGAGCTTCAAGGTCATTGACCTCTTGTTTAAAATATAATAAATAAGTTTATTTAACCATTTGTTTTTGTTTATAAAATAAATAATTCATCCCAGAGTTGGCTCAGTGTTTTCACTCATTCCCTTGTGCTCATTCTTGAAAACACAAACAGTTCTAGTCTCTTTCGAATTATTCGGTTACCATACCAGTGGTAGAATAAACTCACACACTGTTGTTATTAACTTTCTAAATAGTGTTAAGTATCTAGGTTCTGTCCATTAAATGTTGCAGTTACAATAACTTGCGAGTACGGAGTTTATAAATAAAATTTCATATTGTCAAGGGCTTTTGTAATAAAGCTGGGTGGTGTCTCGACACTGAAATGTCTTTTGTATGAATCTGGTTTGAAATAAAGTTGAATTGAAATATAAAATTGTCACACATGTGTTTGTACATTGACCATGTTTTAGATAACAATGAACTTAAAGTGTGTCTTGTGTTCTGTCATGATGTATATTTCCTATATACATGTATGTATATATTTTTTTCTAGTGTGCAGGGGATACAGAATGTACTGATGGCGCTTGCAGGCCCCAAAAAGGGCAGTGGGATACCTTACAGGGAGTCAAAATTGACCAGATATTTACAGGTTTGCATTGGACGATTGGTATATTGTATCTCCCCAAATAATAATGCCCGGGCGCTATGCTATTTGTAAACTACTAGTATTTGAGTCGACCCTTTAGTTAGACCACATGATTATGATGACATGAATACTTAAATGTGTGGCATATTGAACTTCTGTAACAAAAAGGCGTTGTTTTGATCAACACCACGGATAATGTGTTCTATAGTTACAGGCCTAAAGCATCATTTCAAATTAAGTTAAAGCTGTAGTTCTGCAAAACGCATGCCTGGTCTTGGGTGGAGTTCTTACAGCTGCATATCTTTATAAATATTTATAGGATCTTAGAGCTCCTATTCCATAAAAGATTGATGAAATTTGAATTAAAATTTAAATAATCCATGAAGAGTATTATCAATCTTATATAGAATAGGGATGATTTAAGATCCTTTTTATCACAAGACATCAGTCAAATGTGTAAAAAGTAATTAAAACGGAAATAAACTGCCACGACATCAGACAAACTTTAGCACCAAAATGTCATCAAATCAAGTCCTTCAGCATCAAAACGTGATGTCATAACATCATGTCATAAACAACGTTGAGTACCAAAGAGTTGGTGTTTTTTCTCCTAACAAAAGGACATCTTGCGACAACAAAAAGGTACAAACTGATTTTTTCTTTCAACAAAAAGGCATTTTGCGCCAAGAAAAAAGTACAAACTGATTTTTTTCTCCCAACAAAAAGGCATTTTGCACCATCAAAAAAACTGATTTACATAATGTTATTTATTATGAGTTGGTGGTAAATAATAAGTTGTTATTATTATTATTATGATCTAAATCTGATTGAATTTAATGTATTTCATGCACAACCATTCAAAGTCATTCCAGGTTGTACTGCATGTAACGGTATATGAAGAATGTAGCATGAAATGGGTGTTTGAAATGACTAACAATGTATGTTTTCTTCATCCTCGACCAGTAATTCTTTTGCCTTTTCTGTCACAGGAGTCCCTCGGAGGTAACGCCATCACATTGATATTTGCCACGGTGTCACCTGTAGACAAGGCGCACCAGGAGAATGTCAACACTCTTCAGTATGCCCAGTATGCGAGGAATGTGAAGAATAAGGTCAAACTTAACCTGGTACGTAATGTAGTCTTATGATCAGGTAGCAAAAAACTTTAATATATCACGTTTTAGAACACTTGTAGCTCAATCTCATTAAAATCATATCCTAATTACGCTTTGATACTCTCCGCTATAGGATCTGACCACACTGCCTTGGAGGTCACGTCAGATCGACCTTTCATCTAATCAATATTCAAGAGAAGATCAACTAAATTCAACATAAAACACATACCGTAGATCTGTACCCGTAAAAAGATAACGTCTTCGTGTGTTATTGCTGTGGATTGCACAATAAATTCAAAGAAATGCGCTAAATGGCATGTTTTACATCAAGAATACGAAGAAAATTATGGGTGCGGTCATATTTTTTGAAAACTTTTGGTACATTATCTGAAAAATATATATTCTACCGAGATTATTGCAAAATTAGATTTTCTAAATAGTATGTCTTAGTATATCTGGCCCGCTTAGCTCAGTTGGTAGAGTTCTGAAAAACTGATTTTTTTTTAAGAATTATCAAAAATTTAAAGGTTGTTCTAAAGTCACCATTTTGAGAAATATGACTTCATAGTTCTAAATTACCATTTATGGCATATTGATATCATTTAAAACAAAGAAAATCACTGCAAATGAATGCAAAATCCTTTCCTGTCCATTTCTTGCATACCACCTAAGATTATCTACATTTTACATGGGTGATGGAAAGCCTGATCTTACACATGGGGGGAGATAAAAGTCATGCGCTGATATCAACAATGACAGTTGCATGATGTCAGTGTGAATTGAATGTTGTTTAACGGCTCATCAACACAGTACAGGTTATTTAGAGCCGCCCCAGAGAGAGGGGAAGGATACATAGGAATCCGGGAACCTGCCCTACTCTTATTATCGAATAGATTCCTATGGTTCTTTTACGTGCTCGGAGGATAGACCGATACACGGTAAATAAACATGCTTAACATTAATAGTTAGTGACATCAATACGCAGAATGGAAATGATATGCAAGAAATGTCATGCAAGAAAAATAATCAGTCATGGTTATGCGGTTCAGATAGGGAAATTCAAACCCTTCGTATAACTGTTTTAATCAGAACCTTGGCAGACCTCGGTTCCAATAAATACAATTATACCTCATGTTGGAATTCCCGATCTTCACTGCATACCCGTGAACAATTCTTATACTGAATATTAAATGCATTATTACACTTTTGCATACATATTTGCCGTACAGTTACTCTAATTTTTACTTATAAATCAGTTAATTAACATATTGATAAATATTCCATATATGGTAATTTAGAAATGTGATGTCATAGTTGTCAAAATGACGGCGTCCAAATCCATTACAAAAGAACTTCAGATAGTCAGATTTTCTTTGTTTATCATCTGATTTTGATAATTCTTTCACCAATATGCCATTATGATAATTATTTCACCAATATGCGATTTTGATAATTATTTCACCAATATACGATTTTGATTATTCACCAGTATGCAAGTTTTTCAGAACTCCCTATAATACCGATTGTTTAACTTTTACCTTCATTCCCTTAATTCGTACCCTTGAATATTGTTTTTACAACGTGCCTGCAGGATGAGACAAACGATGTGATAGCTGAGTTGAGAGAGGAGATCAGTAAGCTGAGAGACAGGATAGCGTCCACATCAGAACCCAACAAAGATGATGTACTCAAGATGGAGGTAGGACTGTTGATTTACTGTACTCATGTCTGTTTGTACTTGTAATTCTGAAAATATCCCCATTAAAATCCTGTATCATAGTTTCTGTTGCAAAGACAAGTGTTTATAAGTGTAAATGGGTGCATCATTAATACCTGTTGAATAAGCTTGTTGCATGGTCGGTGACATTTCCTTTGATGAATGCAGAGCATTAAATCGTTTAATTTCGGGTAATTAAAGGGGCGTGGCTATACCATACTACAACTACCAGATATTGGAATTTAGAGTACTGCAAAAAAGTTAGTGTCTGTCTCAGCTCGTTGGTTAGCCCATCTCGGTGTTTAAATAAGCCAACTCGCTGAGACCAGACTCTATCTATTACTTATTATTTAAAATAAAGTCGTGCACAAAAACGGTTTAAAAGTAAACCTTAATATGTTTACCTTAATACATGTAATATGTGTTTTCAACAAGTGTAGAGAGCAAACACACCCTACCCCAGTTGGGAATGTTGTGATTCATTATTTTTCATCTTTTGTGTTATACTTCATTTCATTGGAGGATGAAGCAGCTAAATATACACTGAAGCGAAAAAGAACCGCAATTCGGGAATTTTCGCTGTATATATTGTATATACTGCACACTTAATTCCACACAATGTTCCAAAGAAATCCCAAGATGTTTTGTAAAATAAATGTTGCAATTAGTTAGAGAAAGGACACAACTGTGATGTTGTAGACATTTTAATCACAGTACACTTTGTAACAAAAAAATCATAAATGTTGAAGTTCCTCTTTGAAAAATTAAGCAATTTCAGTACTGTATTTAAGAGTTTGCAGAATTTTGTGAACGAAATTTGAGTGCTTGAGCTCAAGTCTAGAATAGTTTGTAGAATGGTTGGTGAATTACATGCAAGTCTTACTTCAAAGCAATGAAGTTTTCTTCTTATTACCTGTTTACCCTAGGATCTAGTGAAGGATCTCCAGATAGCCAAGAAGCAGACCTGGGATGAGAAACAGAGGGCGTCTGCCAAGTATGAGGAGGAAAGGAAGGTCAATCTTGCCAACAAGGTAACATTTAAGTCTTGCATTTGTGTCCCCATCGTAAACTTAGTTTGTGAGCCTTTAAATCAGCCATCTGTATGTCTCATGTCCTGTCTATTCCAGCCGGGATGGTAAACATGCTGAGGTTGAACCTTCTTGCCTCTTATCACTGCAGGTTCAAATCTCACTGGGAGCTTGACTTGTCAAGTCTAGTGGTAGAGCATTGGACCCATGATCGAAAAGTCATGGGTTCAATCCCCGCCATTGCCATATGCGTTGTTTCCCTGAGCAAGACACTTTATCTGCATTTGTTTAGTACTGGTTCTACCCAGGAAGACATCGAGAATGATTCAGATAAATTCATAGAGCTTTCGTTACAATCGATGTAAAATAAATAAGTTTAAACTAAACTAGAAAGCATAGATTCTTGGAGATGGCGGGAGGTGTACAGTATTGGTTTTACTCAGGAAAAAGTGCCTGGTCTGCCTCCGCTAGTAGAAAATAGACCGTCATATATAGCCTAACATGTTGAAAATGACGTAAAACACCATTCAAATAACTGTCTATTCCATACTTGTGAACTGAATGTATAGCGAATATAACAAAACATGTATGAATGATTAAAAGGCAAAACCAAGGTATGACAAGGAACACTATCATGGTGTTAGAATTTCATTTCCTGCAATGTATACTCTTATACAAACTCCATTGCTTTATTATTTCTATCAACCATTAGAAGAATCAGACAAGTGTTTGACAAATGCTATATATCTGATATGAGATGTTAGTTAACACTCAGTTTCCTGTAGTACTTAATGTTAGTTAACACTCAGTTTCCTGTAGTACTTAATGTTAGTTAACACTCAGTTTCCTGTAGTACTTAATGTTAGTTAACACTCAGTTTCCTGTAGTACTTAATGTTAGTTAACACTCAGTTTCCTGTAGTACTTAATGTTAGTTAACACTCAGTTTCCTGTAGTACTTAATGTTAGTTAACACTCAGTTTCCTGTAGTATGACCTTTCACCTTTACGTGTATGCAGGACATAAGTTTTATGGTTAAAAACATGAAAAAGTATATAGTTTATACCATCATATATATAAGAAAAATCATAAACAGTGAATTGTTGCGTAGTATTGAACATTTTTGAGATCAACCGTAAAGAATAATTTAACAGGCCTAAAAGGCAAGTGAAATTGTTTTGTTTACATTGAATTTACACTGTTCTATTTCTTTTATAATACCCTGAAAATAGTGGATTACGTGGTTTTATAAATAAACTTACAATAAAATTATATGTAGATTGATGGCGACGTCAACCCACAAAAATAATAAATCATGAGTAATATGTTCAGATAAGGAAAATACAAACCTTCAGAATAACTGTTTTAATTGGAACCTCGTCAGTCTCAGTTCCGATAAAACATCTATACCACATTACATGGTCCAGTATTAACTTTTATACCCCATCCAACCCCTTCTCCAAGAAGCGAAAACAGGTTGGCTGTATGAAAGAAAACCTTAATTTCAGCTAAAAAAGTTTGCATATTGTAAAATTAAAACATTTAATAGGTAATTTTAAACAGGTTATCACATTTTGTTCAGTAAAAAATATTTTTAAACATGTTTTATTGGCAAAATATCCGTTATAATATCCTGCTAATATAAGCTTTCCCATCTCTTAATTGAATTAAGGAGGGAACACGTAATGACATGTCAGAATTGCAAATACTTACCGGACACTTATGATTGTTTACTATGATATTACAGGGTATCCTGGAGTGGGTGATGGACAGTATGAAGAAAGGCAACAAGGAGATGGAGGAGAAGATACAGCTGCTGCAGAAGGATAAAGATCAGGTAGGCATATTCCAGATGGTGATAAAAGAGGTCCAGTGGGGTAAATATTCCCATCACTGAAGTTTGTATTCTGTTTGTTATTTTACCTGTATAACATAATTGTGAGAACCATTTTCCGTTCATTTCACTATCTGTTTTAAAAGGTTTTGCTAAATATCCCCATTTTCGGTAAGAGTTATGACACTTTGCAAATCCATTTGTCACGCAATAGAAATATTGTCGTCTGCTCCTCATTTTATTTGAAACAATCTGAAACAATTTCATACTGTTCCAACTCATCAGTTATTTTCATTTCCACTGAATTGTTACGGCATATCTTGCAGTAAAAAAAAATTGACTAATTTATAAAATTACTGAAATGCTATCTATAATTTATCAGTTGATGATTGCCTGTAAGGAGAAGAGGAGCATGGTGGATCAGTTGAAGGCTGAACTTCAACAGAAAATAGCTCAGTACTCAAAGTTTGCTGAGAAAGGTATGCATGAGTACATGTAGTGCAGTGCAGCTTGTTTCTGATTTTGAGGCAATTTTAATCCTCATAAATTCAACCTGCAATTATTTTTGTCTTAAAGTAAAAGTATTTTATGGTGGCATATTTCTGCTACGAGATAGCTAGATAATTATCATGATTATTTCGAGATAGTAACATGTATTTTTCGAGATAATAATGAATTTTCGTGAAAATCTTATAAAATTTGTAAGATAAAAATATCCCTAATTGTTTAAGTTATCATGTTAAATCCACTTCTGCCATCATGATTCTGGTTTCTAGAGAACTATCACGATACATGCTTTCTTCGAGATAGTGATTGAATTTTCACGAAAATCTCTCAGTTATCTTGTTAAATGCCGCGATACTACTGATCATGATAGTTCTGGTTTCGCGATAAGTAATGTTATTGAGTTAACTATAAATATTTACGAGATAGTAACATGAATTTTCATGATAATTAGTCAGAATTATTACGAAAACAAAATTTCAAATGTTAACTATTATGCTAACGTGATGACAGAAGTGGGCAGTATCGCTGGAAGTTTTGTTAGATAAAATTGTTAAAAATTAAAGAGAAAATGTAACATTATCGCGAAAAATACACGATAAATTATCTAGCTATCTCGTTTTATGCCACCATAAAATAAGGATAAATTAAAAACTTATTTTGAAGTAAGTATAAAAAGTAATGGTTGGACCTGATCGCTAGGAGAGAGTAGTCAGTGAAGGCTAGTCACTGCTATTGTTCAAATATCTTCTACAAAGTACCGGAGATGAATTTACATAAGTTTTCATCGAAAGCTTGTTTTCAAATTCTGTACATGTACTATCGAAACATTGTTCATCACATTTCTTGAATAAATACTGTTTAAACCAAAGTACCAGAAACAAACGAGACTCCATCGTGCATAACTACCATGCTAGTCATTTCTAACGAGTTTGTCTCCCTTTCAAGATCACATGTACCAATATAACCTAGCAAGTGTTTTGGGATCTGAACTCTTATTAATATGTAATTACATCTGCCATTACAATTCCTAGGGATCATGTAATTACATCTGCTCTGTACCCAGCAAGTCTTTCAGGATCTGAAATCTAATCATGTGATTACATATGCTAGATACCCAGCAAGTGAAATTTAACCATGTGATTACATCTGCTCGGTACCCAGCAAGTGAAATTTAACCATGTGATTACATCTGCTCGGTACCCAGCAAGTGAAATCTAACCAAGTGATTACATCTGCTCGGTACCCAGCAAGTGAAATCTAACCAAGTGATTACATCTTCTCGGTACACAGCAAGTGAAATCTAACCATGTGATTACATCTGCTCGGTACCCAGCAAGTGAAATCTAACCAAGTGATTACATCTGCTCGGTACCCAGCAAGTGAAATCTAACCATGTGATTACATCTGCTCGGTACCCAGCAAGTCTTTTGGTATCTGAAATCTAATCATGTAATTACATCTTCTTGGTACCCAGCAAGTGAAATCTAACCATGTGATTACATCTGCTCGGTACCCAGCAAGTCTTTTGGTATCTGAAATCTTATCATGTTACTACATCTGCTCGGTACCCAGCAAGTGAAATCTAATCATGTAACTACATCTGCTCCTACATCTGCTAGGTACCCAGCAAGTCTTTTGGGATCTGAAATCTAATCATGTAACTACATCTGCTCGGTACCCATCAAGTGAAATCTAACCATGTGATTTCATCTGCTCCTACATCTGCTAGGTAAAGCATCCGAGTCGGAGAATAAAGCACTGGTGACAGCCATCCATGGACTGAAAGAGAGGCTGAAGCAGGAGACAGAAAAATACAAGGTGTTAAAACAACAGTTGGCAGAGATTCAGGAGAAACAACAGCTCGAGAAGGAGGTGAGAATGTCTTCCATTTGGCTTGTTCAGTCCTACGTATCTGTGCAGTTTGAGCAAAATTCAGAAGTAGCTTAGAAAAAGCATAACTCTTTTTGTCCATAGTCATAAGGGTGTATGATACAACCTGTATATGTAATGTGTAGCATTTTATTCTCCAAGACCTTAAACGTCCAGTTAAATATACCCTATTCTCATTTTGATACCTTCTTGTATTATAGTGAAGAGAATCCAAGCGTAATAGATCGCAAGTTTGATTTTAATGAGATTTATGGAATGTCCAATCAGTTATATATGTTGAGTACAATTTTAGCGAGGTCTGCTTATGATACAATCTTTTGTTCTGTTCTAATTAAGCACGTGCACCTTACATATTTTTGGTACCGTGGTACTTTTGGAATAAGTAAAGATGGTGCTGACTTCGTAGCAATTTATTGTCTAAGACCTACGGACATAATCTTAATCATCCAAGTGGTATATTTTATAGGACATCATAATTTCATTTTCATCTCCGTATCAGAGTTTGTGACTTATCATGTGTTCTTTCTACATTTTTTCTGTTTAGATTTCCACCAGTTCTATTGATATATTTTTACTTGATCCATGTTTTACAGGGAGCTAGAGCCCAGATTACTGCCCTGAAAGGCAATGCTGAACTGAGACAGAAGGTAGAGGTAAGGTTGATTGCTACCATGTTTAGGTTCTATATAATATTGATATTAAAACTGGGGTTAAGGTTAAATCTCTCAAACCCTCCTAGTCGGTATTTTTTAGTAAGGATTCCCTATGAACACTAGGTTAGACTATTCCATAAATTGTGGTGTCTCACTAGGGACGGCAAACTTTGTGTTTTATATCACATTTTCGGAATTGAATTGAATTGGGTTTTAAGGCGCACCAAAACATGAAAGGTTATATGGCGCCTAACAGGCATGTAAATGCCAGGCTCATTCTCATGTACATCGAGATAAAATATGGAAAATGGGCCTAGAACCTTCTCACCCTGAACTGCTGAGTTGCTGTAGAAACTTCATTTACGCTGGAGCCACGTTTATTGTTTTTCTGCCACTGCTCTTTTGATGTGAGTGAGATGGCACCTGAAACAATGCAGGGATCATGATGAAGACCTTTAATGAACATGAGCAAAAAATGATAAAATGAACATGAATTTGGGGGGATACTACCCCTTCTGCCTACCCCTCCAAAGGGATCTGCAGTGGCCCTATTCTTTGCCCCGTGACCAAACGGGGCCCCTGGGAACCACACGGGACCACACTTTTGGAGTTAAATTTTTTACAATTGTACGACAGATAGTGATGGAATACTGGATGAGTTGCCATAATTGATGTTTTATTAATTAACCAGCTGTATACTGATTTTATTTGGTGGATGCAAAATTTGGCGGTTTTTGAAAATGGATATGTTGGCAGTGATTATATATAAATCAATGTGATTTCCGCCAAATTAAACTTTTACCTTCTTTTTGTTTCGTTCATTTTTACTTTCCAAGATTTATCATTTAACTTTAAAATAGCAAATTTTGAAATAAGGGAAATAACTCATAAAAC
The DNA here is from genome assembly GCA_037043455.1 of Cyrtodaria siliqua. Lineage (NCBI taxonomy): Eukaryota > Metazoa > Mollusca > Bivalvia > Adapedonta > Hiatellidae > Cyrtodaria > Cyrtodaria siliqua. The sequence continues at coordinate 61,352 of JAWPHD010007513.1, read as the reverse complement.
TGTTCTTTGAATGTAGTAGGAGTGGTCATAAAATAACTGTGGCACTCACTCATTAGTAAACACACTTTATATTTAAGATACCATTAGATCCCAATAGTTAATTAATTATATAGGGAGAGCTGAGAAACAATTTTTAAGATGTTAAATGATTTTACTTTTCCTACATTGTCAATTTGAATAAAAGTCAAACTAAACACGCTCCATAATTACTAAATAATAAGGGCACTGAAGGTGTGAATAATTATGATAATGACGATTTGGTTATAGTGTGTTTAGTCAATATAATACAAAACAATGAGTGTATTAAAAAATGCATTTATACATGATTTTATATACTGTCAAACTTCTATTATGATGATAACAAAACTCGGGTTTGAAAAATATATAAGTATAATTTTATTTATTCGCTGTTCATTTATGTTAGCGTAATTTATTTTGGTATTTTATCGCTCATTTAGTTTATTTTTATCAATTAAATACATAAATAATGTATTTGAACAATTCTAAAATAATACCAATCCTGATGTACTTTCTTTAAAATACAATGTGCACAAAAATGAATCTTTCTTAATCTTAATCTTATAAAATTAATATCGCATTACATCATTGTACATCATTAACCAATCGGCACGCCTTTCTATGACACACGCATATTTTACAGCGATATATTACAGATTATAATGAAATATTTCGAAATTGGACTTATAGTATGAGTGTATTAAAATATTATGTATATAAAATCTGCAATAACAGTACCCTTTTGCATGTAATAACATGACATGTTTGTATGCAATAACATAAGTCATCTGACAATAATATGTTTGTATGCATTAATTGCATCATCTCGCTTCAGTGCAATTATATAACCTCGTTGTTTACTTCATGTTTGACAGCTTGAGGAGAGACATCAGTTAGAAGAGACCAATAGAGCCATGGTGGCCGAGGAGCTGGAGCGCTCCAGACTTGACGTGGATTCTGAGCGTGCAGATGTTCAGATGCGTGTCGCCGAGGGGAAGAAGTACGCTCCTAAGGAGGGGGCGGAGCTAGAAATAAAGGTGACTGAGATGAAAGCGGAGAAGTCTGTGGTGACACTGCAGGTATGGTACCTTTAATACGGTTTGTCTTTGTACCTGAAACAATTGTTTAGTCTCCAGGGCTCAAGCTAGGTTCAAATTTCAGTAAGAAGTTTTACCCAAATGAAGAAGAAGTTCTCAATCACTTTCAAGCTTTCCTTCTTTGTTTCATACCAGAAACATTTCATCCCAGTCACTGACAGGGAGAAGTCAGCAGTTTGAGAGAGAAATTTGAGCAAACTTCTCCCAAGACCTCTTCCTGCGCTTATGCCCAGTCTCTAGCAACCCATCTGTATACTCTTTATTTGAAAGTTACTTGAGCATACAGGGCTGTCTTTTGGCTGTTTTTGGAGCCGTTATTCGGCCCCAGTCCCCCACCTGAAAAGTTTTTTTTTTTTCCCCCACCTCAGTGTCAAAATTCCCCCCTTGAAAAAAAAAAATAATTTAAAAAAAAATAATTAAAAAATAAACTGAGACAGAAGGCTAGAATTTTAAGAGAACTAAGTGTTTAATTGTGCTTGTGTTGAAGAAAGTAGAACAAAGTAAATGACATAACTGTCATTGGTACCTTTTGAACATAGTCTAACTCTTACAGCTAGTCAACATACATATTTTTCAAGTCTGTTTTGAACCCATTTATTGTTAAATGTATATTGGTTGGCATAAACAACAATACAATTGTGTTATTGTATGCTTAAGTTCTTGCTTTATTTGTCTATTTAGTGTTATATATCTATTTAATCAGCATGATTTCATTTTATATTGATGATATCATAATGTGTTATGGATGTTTGAACTTTCATGCAAAATTCCCCCTTTTACTGAAATTAACGCGAAAATTCCCCCCTCTGAGGGACCCGGACCCATTCCCCCATGGAAGAAAGACAGCCCTGGCATATATAGATACATTTCTCGATACCCTAGGATATGTGAGGTAAAGGAAAATTGTTAGTTGACTACTTGGTAGCATAGGGTAGAGATGAATTTTAATTAAGAAATAGAACATTGTTTACTGTGAATTATCGTTTAATATATCACGGTTTGGAGTTCAATTGTAAACAATAATTTCACGAGCACACATCTGAAATCTTTCGCATTGCTTTGGTTACTCTCCTAATGTTGCATACGTTACAAAACGTAATGCCCAATGCGCAATGCTTATTCTCCTAACGTTGCAAAAATTACAGTGATATATCGTTCAATATAACGAGATATTTTAAACTAGGCTATATAGTGCGGGTGTATTAGAATTGTTAATATCCTCCTGTTTATATTATTTTTTTATTAAAAGTAGGGTTGGGAAATGAATTACTTTCATATGCTTTGTAGGTCTGAGCCTTTAAATTTGGACTATTTTCTGGAGTGCTTGTTTTTTTGGCACAATTTAATTGTCGCCTAAATAAATTGTACATCGGTGAAACAGGAAGTTTTGTCCAGTCAAACAAACCTTTTAAAAAATGCTTCTTTTTGTTCATGATGTCTTGTGTATACATGGTGCATTAAATGAGAATATGTGGAGTAATTTAGAAATCTACAGTTATTTCCCTTTTACCTTAAAAAAGTGCTTACTCGGAATGTTATAGCTTTGGGTGAAAAATAAAGCAAGTGTGTTTTTAAACTCATCTTTGGACAAAATAGAATGCAACAGAAATGTACATGGAAAATTCAAACTTTTGACTGTACATTTTTAGTTCATAAAAACGTCTCATTTCATTTACCAGTAAAATTATTTACCATAAAGTTATATCTTTAACTATTTTACACAATTTAATTAGTTTAATATAATTTTGTCTAAATTACCAAAAAACCTGCAGCTCAAAAAGTGTCCCAAACAACTGACATCAAATCATATTTGTGAACAAAAATAAATAAAAAATGCTCTTGGAACATGAGTTCTTACCATAAATGTTATTGTTCAAAATCTTATTCCTTTAAATATATGTATACATTATAGTATATGGCTGTGCGCCGGTAATAGTATCGTGAAAGATGTAACCAGTCTGGTTTAACTGGAAATAACTTCAGAAGTTAAAGTTTATGTTCAAGGTTTTGTGAACTTTTGAATAATCTTTACGTAGTCCCTCCCTAATTCCATTAAGAGATGGGAAAGCTTGGATTAGCAGGATTAAGATAAGGATTTTGTAATGAATATTTCGAGAATAAACAATGTTTAAAAACATTTTTACTCTAAAAAAATAGGATTACCTTTTTAAAATTACCTATTAAATGTTTTAATTTTACAATATACAAGCCTTTTAAGCCAAAGTTCAGGTTTTCTTTTATACAGTCAACCCCGTTTTCACTTCTTGTATAACCCTGCCTTTCTATTGAGACACAATGGATGTGTGCGCAGTAGCTCTCCACCTACTTGTACAGTGAAGTTTGGCAGGCATTTAGGGATCACTTTATCCGTCATTGTCCATCGTCGAGCATCGTCATCATCCATCCATCGCACTTTAATCTGCAATAACTTAAGTATTTGATCTATGTTCATGAAACTTCATAAACTTCTTCATCTTAGCCCCGTGTGGTTCCCGGGGGCCTCGTTTGGTCACGGGGCAAAGAATAGGGCCACTGCAGATCCTTTTGGAGGGTAAGCAGAGGGGTAGAATCCCCCCAAATGCATGTTCATTTTATCATTTTTTGTTCATGTTCATTAAAGGTCTTCATCATGATCCCTGCATTGTTTCAGGTGCCATCTCACTCACATCAAAAGAGCAGTGGCAGAAAAACAATAAACGTGGCTCCATCGTAAATGGAGTTTCTACGATAGAATTTGCAGCAACTCTGCAGTTCAGGGTGAGAAGGTTCTAGGCCCATTCTCCATATTTTACCTCGATGTACATGGAGGATGAGCCTGGCATATTTATGCCTGTTAGGCGCCATATAACCTTTCATGTGTTGGTGTGCCTTAAAACCCAATTCAATTCAATTCATCTTAGCCCAATAAATGTTGTTACACATGTCTAATAACTGAATTTCATTTAGGCAGAGTTATGCCCCTTTTCGTAGAAGTTTAACATACAACCTTATCGACCCAGCTCAAAACTTTAAAGTCCCTATCCTGCCACCAACAGGCAAATTTTACGACATATGTACACCGTTTCTAAACCTACTGACAATGAGGTATACATATATTTTGAGAATCCAAACTCTAAAGACACAGTATAAACAGCTTTAACCAGCCTGGCCAAACCCCAAAACTGGAGCGTCAAATTAAGAGTAAATCATAATTGATTTTATGCATATTTAGTCAGGTAATTTAGAAAACCCTGAATAAATGTATACTTTTAATGGGCATATATACATTATTATATTACCTGAACACCTGGATAGAGTTTTGATAAACGCTTTTGTAGTCTAATTTTGCAGTTATTTGGCGGGTTAGTTCCCTTAAATAAGCAAATAGCAGGTGACACAAGTATTCCGTGGAACAGACTTCTAGTTTCAATAGAAAGTATCAGATCAATGCAATAAAAAGTATCAGATGAATGCAATAGAAAGTATCAGATCAATGCAATAGAAAGTATCAGATGAATGCAGTAGAAAGCATCAGATGAATGCAGTAGAATGCATCAGATCAATGCAATAGAAAGTATCAGATGAATGCAGTAGAAAGCATCAGATGAATGCAGTAGAAAGCATCAGATCAATACAATAGAAAGTATCAGAAAAGTATCAGATGAATGCAATAGAAAGTATCAGATGATTGTATACATTTAAATGCCATGTATACTTGTATCACTATATGCATGATACACGCCTCTTACAGCTGCAGTGCCTACAGCAGGAGAAGGACAGACTTGCCAAGGAGCTACAGGAGGTGTACAAACTACACAAGGATGAGCTCGAATTACAACAACTACAGCACTATCAAGTATGTATCGCACGGCAATCTTGATTTTTAGCTCAACTTTTCGAAGAAAGTCAAACTAAGGTACTCGCCTTGGCGGTGTCATCAGCTTAGAGGAATCCACGAAAATTTACACATGTATGCACATTCATAATAGGAAGACAAGTGCCGTAACTCTGTTTTGAGTTTTAACAGAATTGTAGACCTTTTTTCAACTTAGTTTCCCAATAGATAGACAAGACCTCGAAAGTCGCGCGTGCCGTCATCCAACAACTGTCTTTAAACTTGCAGTGTTGAGTTAGTTTTCTACATACTTGCCATATGAAAATAACTGTATAAATAGAGAAAATTATTTTTGCATATTAAACTTATTAATTATATTCACCAATAATATGCTGAATCCTGTAGTAAAATAATGAGGGCTATTCCATTAAAACATGCATCAGACCCGAGGAAGGCACTTTTGAAATTGAACACCCACCCCTTGATGCAAAATTGAGTTTAAAGAACCAGATTTCGAAAAAAATGGTTCACCCATTGATGTTTATTAAATTGCCTTCCTGGGGTCCCGGGTATGTTTTAATGGAATAGCCCTTAAAAAAATTAGAAAACTCAAAAAATGACCTTTTTTAAGGCCTAACTCTAGTAAATTGATACATTTCTAGATACATGTGTTGCTTGTTTCAGACATTCCGTAACTATCGTGAGATGTTTGAGGAGCAAAAGGCAGCCATTGAACAACGGTATCGCCACCTTCTGGAAGATTCTATACAGGATGCCGTGTTCTTGTCTTCACGCAACAGTGAACTCAGTCAGGAAAACACCGCACTCAGGCAGCGTAAGTATAATGTGTATAAATAGCTAGTTAACAAAATATTTATTTAAATTAATTGTTTTTATCTGTACTGGCCAAAGGCCAGCAGAGCTTGTGGGATGGCGAGTTGTCCGTCGTCTGTCCGTTATCTTTTACCTTGTTAAGACGATAGAGCCTTCATTTTTCATCTGATCTTTACCAAACTTTAACAGATTGTTAATATCAATGAAAGCTCGGACCAGTAACAGCAGAGTTATGGCCATTGATTTAGTTAAAAATGCTATATTTTGCCTCGTTAAGACGATAGGGCCTTCATTTTTCATTCGATCTTTACCAAACTTTACCAGTTTGTTATCTCATAATTAGACGCTCCCGTTTTGGGGTTTAGCCTGGCTTGTTAAAACCACCTATATTGTGTCTATAAAGTTCGAATTCTCAAAATATATAAGTTATATATATATACACCTCGTCGTCAGTATGTGCGTCTTTTGTAAAATGTGCCTGTTAATGGCGGGATAGGGACGTTATTACCTATATTAGGAAATATTTGTTCTGGGTAATGTGCATGTTTTCAACCCTTTGCAGACTCTCTGAATGGCACATACTTAACAGATTAGTTACTAGAAGCTAACATAAAACTGACTGCCTCTGGCCTTGAAATAAATACCAATACATGCATATTTACATATTGATGTAACAGTTCCTTATGAATTACTTATATCCTACTGTCTACTTATTTCAGAAATAAATGAAATGAAAGATGTTGTGACGAAACTTGGTGGACGGTTACCCAGCTCTGTGGAGATGCCACTGTAGATGTGGGGAGAATTATCAACAACAAGGAAGAGGAAAAGAGATGATAAATAATCAAAATCCACAGAAAATCTTACATTCACACATGCATCTAGATCATAGATTTTTACTTGAACTAACATTTATTTCAAATGGAGTGGTATCTGCAATGGGCACTTACAAACTAACATATCATAATAATTTTTATTGAACAATGTCTTGATTCTAAAACAGATAGTGTAATGCTGTGCTAGTTTTTCTATTCAATTTGCAAATCATATTCAGTCACACAATTCCATAAAAACGATGGTAAAAAAATAAATATATATATATATAAATTTCAATTTTGAGTTTGAAGTCTTTACATGCAGCTTTGAAAATAACAATGGTGTTGAAACATCTATCAAGATAATAATTTTTATACTTGATAAACACTTTAGGATTTATCTAACTTTAAATTTAACTACTATACAATCATGTAGTTTAAAACTTAAAAGAGTGCCCAACTGCCACAACCCCTCCGCACTTCATAACTCACCCCCACACACACCTCCCCCATCCCCCACCACCACCACCACCACACCTTTGATGGTAATAAACGGCCGCTTCCTTATTATCACAAAGGCAGTTAAAAATGTCGTGTACATTATTTAGTTTTGTAAAACATACACTTGCCACTTGCATTGCTTTGGTGAGAAGAAGTTGCTCTCATTCCAAAATATACAACAATGTGACGTTTTAATTTTTGTTTGTTTTTCTTCATTTTAAGAATTCCGTCCACATTTATTTATTTACATATTTATTAAAAAAATCTTCATACATATTTAGCATAAACTGTGATATTTTATATGTGCCCAGTTAACGCAACGTGATACAAACTGTTAATTAATTCCATGGTTATATTGTCATTGTTAACATTATGCGCAGATATTGACTATATTTGCTATAATGTCCCGTAGATATTGTAGTGTCAACATTTTGTCTATATATGCAACACAATATTTATATATCTGTATCCCTGTCAGGTGCTGGCCACCATTGTTTCATACTTTCATGTACCATTGTTTTTGTTAATCATTAAGATTTTCCTATAAACAAGTGTGCATGATTTATATAGAATTAATCTCTATTGCAATTCTAAGATATTTACCAATTGAAAAAAAAACATAAACCAGTATAATAAGTTTTTGGACATAAATCAGGTAAAAGAGGAAATAGAGATAATCGAGGATAGGGAAAGCGATGGTAGGCGTGTACTTCGTTTCACATCCGAGGGTGAGTGAAGAAACAAAACATGTCTACCATCGAGTGAAGGATTTGCTTATAATCAAAGCAAGCAGTTAAGTAAATAATTTATTACATTTTTTATCAGTTTGGGAATGAGTTTAAGAAAAATGTTTCACTTTGTTGAACGCTCTCAACAAGTAGTGATGTCGATGTTCATTTTTTGACGTCATGACTCAACATCACAGTTATTTTTGTGTTCAGAGTTACTAATATTAGCGATTATGACTTTTCTTTCACTGAGAAATTGTGCTTTTCAACCCATAGAACTGTAATAAATGTATTTAATAGTTTTTCGACACGCTGAATCTAAGGATGAAGGCATTAACAAGGCTACTGCATGTTATGATGGTTAAGAACAGCTGGAAGATACAAGTTTGTTTGACTGAGTGGGATTAAGCCAATAGGACTGATACATTTTGAGACTAAGGAATGTTCAGTTTGTTTTATTACATTTTTTTTACATATAGATTTAGTAAAAGACATTCAGTTAATTTCATAATTATGTTTCTAATTTTATTGTTTAGTATATTAAATGATTAACAGGCGCGTACCTGGAGACTTTTTCCCGTTACGCAAGATTGTGTTTGACAGTGCTAGTGGGGCATGCTCCCCCGGATTTTTTTTTAAATAAAGACGCTAAATTGTGCATTTTAGCGTATTTTGGTAGCAAAATTATGAACCAAAAAAAACACGTATTGTCTTGGAGATTTTGATATTTTTACTACACAAGAGCAAATTAGTGTCATGCCATCAAGCTCCACATGTCTGATATGTTCAAATAATTATGAAATACGGTAAAAAAAAAGTTTTGCATCTCAGATTTTCATTAAGCAGCTGCGTGTCTGAGTATAGGCAGGTACGCGCCTGATTAAGATGATTAATTAAATGATGCATTTACTCGTCCTGTTATTTTATCTATTATTCATGAATGTGTCAGTGCTCGTCCAATGTGTTTTAAGTTGGTCTAGGGCACAACCTACAATTAACTTGAAGCCAAACCTATAATAAATATAATTCTAGAGGAAAATTACTCTATTAAACAGAACTAACACAGACTGAAGTTTATATATTATATTTTATATTATATTGACTTTTGTTGATTCAGTTTTCTTTCTTCTACTAATACATATAAGATTTGATAAAGGTGTTCTTATATATTAAGCATGTGTTTGTTATTCTTGACAATACCAAGTGTTCCAAATTTATTTTAGCTATTTGTACCGGTATGCCCCCACCATATAAAAGTGTGTAGGGGTTACATATTGGTATTCAGTGTTGCCTTTGTTCGTCTGTCTAAGTACAGACTTTCTTGCAAGGACTACTCGACAGACTGTGGTAATACCTGTTAGAAACTATTAGTATGAAGTCTAGTTGCACATATCATGGACACATCAAAAAAATGAAGTATTAAACAAAGCAAAATGAAGCATTTTTCACTAAATCAAAGGCCATAACGGTGTTACTAGTCCGATCTAGCTAGTTTTCAAACTTTTTTCTGAGCTTTTATTAATATCAATAATCTAGCCAAGTTTGATAAAGATTAATACAAAACAAGAAAAGATGGATGCACCTCGAAATGGGTGCTTCGTATTACAAAGGGCAATATAATTTAAATGAAGCTAAAGCTATGTTTTTTATGCTCTGCACCCCCTCGCATTGCCCTTTATCACTGCGTGAAATTTCATTGCAGTCCCATTAGTAGTTTTTGAGTCATACTCCGGACATGAATTATAAGTATAAAATTACCAAGGGAATTACTAATTTGAATGAAGTTAGAGTTATGGTTCTTGTGTTCTGCACTTCCTCTCATTGCCCCCTATTATTGTATGAAGTTGCATTGCAGTCCCATTAGTAGGTTGTGAGTTATGCTCCAGACAAGAATTATAAGCATAAAATTACCAAGGGCAATAACTTTAATTTAAATTAAGATAGAGTTATGGTTCTTGCATTTCTACAATTACTCTCATTGCCTTCTATCATAGTGTTAAGTTTCATTGCTGCCGCTTTCATAGTTTTAAAGTTATGCTCCAGACAAGAATTATAAGTATAAAACTACAAAGGGCAATAACTCTAATTTAACTGAAGACAGAGTTAATGTTCTTGCACTCTACACTTCATCTCATTACCCTCTATCATTTATGTGAAATTTCATTGCAGTACCACAAGTAGTTTTGAAGTTATTGTCTGGACTAGACTTCCTAACCATACAAAGGGCAATAATTCTAATTTGAATGAAGAAAAAGTTACGGTTCTTGCATTCTGCACTTCCTCTCATTACCCTCTACCATTGTATGAAGTTCCACTGCAGTCCCATCAGTAGTTTTGAAGTTATGCTTTGGACAAAAAAATAAGTATAAAATTACAAAGGGCAATAACTCTAATTTGATTGATGGCAGAGTTACGTTTCTTGCTCTCTGCACTTCCTCTCATTGCCCTCTATCATTGTGTGAAGTCCACTGTACATCAGTAGTTTTGAAGTTATGCTCCGGACAAAAATTCTAAGTATAAAATTACAAAGGGCAATAACTATAATTTGAATGATGACATAGATACGGTTCTTGCAGTCTGTACTTCCTCTCATTGCCCTCTATCAGTGTGTGAAGTTCCATTGCAGTCCCATCAGTAGTTTTGAAGTTATGCTCCCGGCAAAAGTGGGAAGTACGGAAGGACAAAACGGCGACAATATACTCCCCCGAAAATTTCTGGGAGCATACAAATAAATCTAAGTGTTCAATCATCTGGCTGAGTTTGGTAAAGTAAAGGTGATTCATCGCTATCGTAACAAACCTGATATATAATTTGTAAATAATTAAAAAGCCAACACTGGTGTTACTAATCGGATTTAGCTGGTTTTCGAACTTGTCGGAGCTTTTATTGATATCAACAGTCCGGCTAATTTGTTAAAGATTAGATATAGAACATATAGCATAGTTAACTAAATCAAGGGCCATAACTCTGGTGTTATTAATCCGATATAGCTGGTTTTCTAATTTCTCTGAGCTTTTATTGATATCACTGAATCTGGTCATGTTGAGTAAAGATCAAATGAGGCCTGAAGGTCCTATCCTCTTTAGTCGAACTATAGCATTTATAACTAAATCAAGGGCCATAACTACTGTGTTACTTTTCCTATCTGGCTGGTTCTCGAACTCGTCTGGAGTTTCCATTGATATAAAAAAAAGTATTCCAACATTAGTAAGCTACTCGTCAGTTATGCACATTGCCGAACGCTACCGAGATCTTATTGAGGTTAGCCTTCAAAATGGAAACAGCCTTATCTCATTTATTAAAATTATCATGAAAACAATCTGAAATTCGTATTTTATTTTTTTTAAATGGCAATAACTCAGTAAGCCATTTTGATCATTGTTGAACTTTTGATACAAACATACACACCAAAATTGGTGAAAATCGGAATCAACTGTGTACACAAACTGCAATTTGCTTTTTTTCCCCCAATAAGCAATGGTATAGCTCTTTAAAGCATATATCGTGTCAAAGCTGTTTTTGATTTAAAGCTTCATTTTAAATTTGGTGAAATCCGGAGTCTGTTTACTAAATTTATTGTGTACTTACATAGAAATTTACCTTTTTCAATAATAGATGGCAATAATTGTCCATAACTCTTGCTAAAATTAGTGGAGTGTAGCCTACTGCGGTCCAGATTCTGTAGGATACCAAAACGGAATAAATGTGTTGACTAAATGTGTTGACTGCTTGGGTCCGGAATATTACGGTCAAAGCGCTTAATAGCTTTTTTGTTTAAATTAAATTTCATATTAAAGTGTGTGACAAGCAAATCAAGTGCAAAATCGACTGTGTGGGGCTGGGGTCGGATGGTGTGTGTGTGCGCGCGCATGTACGTGTGGGGTACGGGGGGTCGCAAATATCCTCACTTGTCGCAAATATCCTCACTTCGCTGTCATGTACGCATCCTAGTCAATCCTGGGTCAAATATGAACACCCTCCGTTACTAGCGAATAAGTCCAGGTTAAAAGGAAGTAATACAAATAATGCAACGAAATTCCATTACAATTTGGGGGAAAAAATGTAGCCAACTGAAAATGTAGCCAACTGTATTGCTCATTCTGTCGAATTTGACCTTTTAACCTTGACCTCTAGACCCAGGGGCCAGGCCCTGGATTTGAAGCTTCGTTGTCATCGATACATCCTGGGCAACTAATGTGCTAAACATGAACACCATACTTCAACTGATGTTTTAGGAGTTTAGATTACGAGGAAACTACAACTGCATGTTGACACCATGTGGATGTGGTTCTGTATATAACATCGCAAAACCCGTTTCATATGGTAAGACTTTTGTTAAAATATTGAAAACTGGCTTTAATGTTTATTTTTGACTAGTTTGACCTTTTCGACGATGACCTCTGTCCCAACAAGGAGCCACTGTGCCAAATATGAACACCCACCTTCCATTGATGTCGAAAGAGTTTAGGTTACGAGGAAACAATACAAATGCATGCTGACTCCAAATGACCCTTAGTCCCGTCGCCCACGGAGGATGATCAATAACACCAACTCACAAGACCCGTTCCATATTGTATGGGTACCTGTAGCATGTAAGAAATTTCATTAAACATGTTGAAAATCGCGAGTTTAATGTTCATTTTGTTGAATTTGACATTTTGACCTTGACTCTGACCCCAGAGGTCAGACCATGAATTTGAAACCTGTGTTGGCATCTACACACTGTGTTAAATCCTTCAACTGATGTAGGAGGAGTTGAGATTACCAGGAAAAAATAAAATGCATGCTAACCGCATATGACCCTAAGTCGTTCCATATATTATGCGTACATCATTACTTAAAGCATGTAAACAATTTCATTAACATGTTCAAGTTCGTGAATTTAACCTATTGCCTTGACCTCTGACCCATGGAATAGACCCTGGATGCTGTAACTAATGAAGGGGGGGGGGGGGGGGGGACCCTAAGTCGTTCCATATATTATGCGTACATCATTACTTAAAGCATGTGTAAACAATTTCATTAACATGTTCATGTTCGTGAATTTAACCTATTGACCTTGACCTCTGACCCATGGAATAGACCCTGGATGCTGCAACTAATGAAGGGGTGGGGGGGGGGGGTTACGTGTGTGGGGGGGGGGGGGGGGTTGGGTTACGAGCAAAACCGGCTGACGGACGGACGGGACCGACCACAGTAAATCCGTTTTTCCTTCGAAAAGTCCGGATATAATTAAAAAGATTATACCACTAGTCTATCAGAGAATGTCCACCTTTTTTCATGTACGCACGTTGTAATTTATGAGCAGAGCTAAGGACATATACTTTGGACATAACCATGATAGTATTATACATTCACGCAGCCATGTACAGCGTTATATCACAATATCACAGACCTAATAGATAGGAAACTGCGCAAAGTATCTAAATTTCAGGTGACACAGTGCAAAAAAATCACAAAATATTGCTTGAATTTAAACACACATATCATAAACAGTTTTATGCATACACAATTTCAAAAACCCATCACAAGTCCATGATGCAACAGAACAGCTTATCCATGATGCAACAGAACAGAGTTCTTATACTCATGACTAGACGTGAGAATCATGGCTCTTATGGTAGGTATCAATATCTATGGTAGGATAGCAGGGCTCTATAATTATGTCCAATTTTCGTCCAAGATGGTTCTCGCAGAGCTGTAACTCATGATCAAGATGGTTCTCGCAGAGCTGTAACTCATGATCAGACTCACAGAATGTAATTGACAGATGGTTCTCGCAGAGCTCTAACTCATGATCAGACTCACAGAATGTAATTGGCAGATGGTTGTCGCAGAGCTCTAACTCACGACCAGAATCACAGAATCTTGTTGGAGAAATTGTGCTCAAAAACGGTTAAACTACTAAGTAATTGTCCCTAAAAAGGTAATGACCAGAACTTAAAATTACCAATAATCTTGCATACAGGGTTCTTGTATTGTATAAAAACTCTAAGATTATATCTACTATTATATTACAATAGTCATCGGCGTAGCTACTACTAGGCCATTTTAACAGATCCCAGGCATATACACCAATTTGAAAAACGAAAAAAAAAAAAGAAGTCCAAGACGAACCGTTGCATAGGCTAGCTAAGTTTAAAAAAAAACGGGGGAGCATGTCCCCGGATTCCCTAGCTTGTCGAGCCTATATAGTGAATTTGAGGTCCGCTTCGCCCCTGATAGTGATGTCAAACTAGTCTTGATTTATATTATGATGAAGGTATTGTCATAATCTTTTAATACTCCAATCCATACAGTGCGTGCGTGCGTGCGTGTGTGTGTGTGCTTGCATGTGTTTGTGTGTGTGCGTGTCATAGCCTAGGGATACGAGTGTGTTTGGGAGGGGGATAGGGGTGGGGGTAGATATTACATTGATCATGTATTCAGGTATTTAATAGTTGTAGTTTTACAAGTTCTAGTCTGACAGTTGAACGTACATGTATAGTTCGAGTCTTTGAAAACTAGTTTAGATTTATATTATGATGAAGGTAATGTTTTAATACTCCGTACAGTTTGCATGCGTGCGTGCGTGCGTGTGTGTGTGTGTTCAATTTCAGCGTTCAATTTCAAATGTACCACTCAGTTATTGCTTGATACACTGCATTTTATTCTTTTGTCTCTGTAGTAAAGTTTGTTTGGTACATCACACATGGTTTTGGTTATCTGTCTGGTGTCTTTTTCTTAGTTGAAATATGCACGTGTGCCAGATTATTTTATTATTATTATTTTTTATTATTATTATTCCTTCCTCCTTACTTCAAATTTCGGGGAGGGAGGGGGGGGGGGGGGGGGGGGGGGGGGGGGGGGGGGGGGGGGGGGGGGGGGGGGGGGGGGGGGAATCCGTAATCCAAGTCATCAAATTGGTCTGGCCTAATGGCAATACAAAAAAATAATTATTTTGAATATCGAACCATAAATAAAACAGAAGTTTCACTTAGAAGGTGTATTTCATGAAAAATAAAGGCGATTTTATTTATGAATTTTCAACCAAATTCAACTACGTAAATTGAGAACAAAACAAAGGCTATACAGAAATCCAAGGCCGTCATTCAAATCTACACAATAATGGCAATACAAAGAAATAATTATTTTGAATATCGAACCATAAATAAAACAAAAGTTTCACTTAGAATGTGTATACATTTTTATGAAAAATAAATTGTAGAAAAAGAAAATCAACACAGCTATCGAGCGTATTTTTGCCACTAAATAGGATTAGTGTTTGCCCTACTTTTTCCTCCAATCAGACGGTGAGGAATTAAAAAAAAATGGCGAACTTATTCATGTAAATTTCTAACGATCACCAGTTTTAACCATTTAATCATTAAGTAATCGCTTACTTAATGGCACGCGCTTGTTTTGGCGCGAACGTGTTAAGACGCGTGGTTTCGTAGAAGCGCGGGGAAAAAGTAGGGCAAACACTACAATTAAGAACCCCGGTCAGTCGCTGCGCTCCTTCCCTTAGGATTTCTTAATTGTTAAAATTTCACTTCATAGCCTCTTAACTAATACTTATATTGGCTTATAATTGTTTAGCCACTGGCCATACTCTAGGGTGCGACTACATATATAAACAGGTATAAACCCATGCAGATGAGGGTGGGGTGAGTGGTGGTTGGGGTGGAGTTCACCGTATTGTTGAAGAAGAAACAAGTCTCAAGGAACCACATACCTATTATTACTATTAATTAGATATAAATCCACAAACGTGGATATTTGTTACTAGTTATAATAATTACGTGCTCCGTGTATTTACATTCATACCCTATCCAACCCCTTCTCCAAGAAGCAAAAACGGGGTTGGCTGGGGTATGAAATAAAACCTTAATATTGGCTTAAAAAGTTTGCATATTGTAAAATTATAAAATGTTATAGGTAATTTTCAACAGGTTATCTCATTTTTTCAGTAAAAAATGCTTCTAAACGTTTTTTAGTGTCGAAATATTAGTTATAAAAGTCCTGCTAATATAAGCTTTCCCATCGCTTAATAGAATTAAGGCGGGACCACGTAATGAAGATAGTAGTTGCATCACTTAAACCTACTTTGAAAATCATTAAACAACTACTATTATTGAATATTTACTTAGTAAAATCAGGATGTTTTGACGGAATTCAAAAGCGATGCAAAAAAAAAAAATATATATTTTTTTTTTTTCAAAATCAAGCCCACACTGAAATTATATTTCATTATTTAAGAAATAGAACATCGTTTACTGTGAATTATCGTTTAATATATCACGGTTTGGAGTTCAATTGTAAACAATAATTTCACGAGCCCGAAGGGCAAGTGAAATTATTGTTTACAATTGAACGACAAACCGTGATATATTATAGATAATTCACCGTAAACGATGTTCTATTTCTATTCTAATACCCCTAAAATGTGAAAATAACGCACACATCTGAAATCTTTCGCATTGCTTTGCTTGCTCTCCTAACGTTGCATACGTTACAATGCGGAATGCGCAATGCGCAATGCTTATTCTCCTAACGTTGCAAAAATTACAGTGATTTATCGTTCAATATAACGAGATATTTTAAACTAGGCTATATAGTGCGGGTGTATTAGAATATATTATATATCACGCGCCAAGTTTTAGACAGAGCGTACGCCAGCTCCGCAGTTCTGGACCCGCGGCCTAAAAGTCCCTGTACACAGTACATAATTAATTATGTATATACTGATAAGAGGGTGCCGTCGAGTCGTGTAGTGTTTAGCACGGCGGCTTATGATCCAAGGATCGAGAGATTGATCCCAGTTGAATTAATTATCAACATAATTAATTAAACGTATGTCCAACCTGACCAGGATGAGGCTGAACACCTAGGTCCCACATACAATAAAATGCACAGAAAACCACACACACGATAGTCCAGACTATTAAGTTAAGCCCAAGCGGGCCATGGGACAATAAACCGTAGGAACTCGCACGCACGCACGCACTCACAAACACACACACACACAGGCAGACTAGCCACAAAGTATTTAGCAACACATTTAGCTTATACAGCTTCATACCGACATCGATATAATCTGTATCTGTATCTGTAATGGTACGTAGAAGGGCCACTGCTGGCATATGTTCTACGGATGAGTGGAGTGAAATTAGTCGCGCTGAAGGGCTGACTTGAAGCTCTCTAATGTCTCTGCATGCACAATCCGATCTTCCAGATGGTTCCAATTCACAAGTGTTTTCACGAAGAATGAATGTTTAAGTTGTTCAGTGTGAGCAAATGGTACTTTAAAAGACCTAGTATTATTTGAGATTCTATTGTCCAGGATATTAGACACAATATGGTCAGTATAGTTCTTTGACTTAACTATCCGTCCTTCAGGTTTTTTTACCAAGTAGATATTAGGATCCACTGCCGGCACCAGACCCCCTGCGGTCTTATACAGCATCACCAAACGGTTATAGGTGCGGCGCTCTTGAAGGTTCGTCAGCTTCAAGGACTTGAGCATGTTGGTTACGCAGCCTTCTTCTCTGCTTTTATAATCATTCAATATAAATATGGCTCCTTGTCTTTGTATTCTTTCAAGTCTGTCAATATCCTTGTTCAAATAGGGGTCCCAAATGATAGAGGCATATTCCAGCTTGGATCTTACTAAAGCGATATATGCAGTTTTACGACATTCAAGTGGAGAGTGTTTCAAGTTTCTTTTTAGGAAACCGAGTGTTGAGCTAGCTCCTTTGCAGATGTTTGAGATGTGGTTTGACCATGTGAGGTCTTGCGATATAAGAAGTCCGAGGTACGGGTTTGAATCCACCTGTTTTAATATGGTTTTATTAAGTTCATAGAAGTGGGTGGTTTTACTTTTGACACTTAGAATATAACATTTTTTGGCATTAAACTTCATGCCCCATGTTTCGGCCCAAATTTCAAGTTTGTGTAGGTCGTTTTGTAGATCAATATGGTCTTGTATGGTATGTATGGTCCGGTATAATAAGCAATCATCTGCAAAAAGTCTAACTTGGGATTTGACACTGAGAGGTAAATCGTTAATGTGACACAGGAACATCAGTGGGCCCAGCACTGTTCCCTGGGGAACTCCGGAATCTACGCGGACACTTCTAGAATGTTCGCCATCAACCACAACGTTCATGGATCGGAGTTTCAAGAATGAAGACAGCCATCGAAGCAGTGGACCACTTACACCGTAGTTTGACATTTTCAAGAGGAGTAGGTCATGAGGGACCGTGTCAAAAGCTTTAGAAAAGTCTAATATGGCTACATCAACTTGCTGTTTCTTGTCAAATGTAGAAAGTAGGTCGTGCATAGTGACTATGAGTTGGGTCTCTGTAGAATAACCGGAACGAAATCCGTGGTTTAATGAAGTTAATACTTGATGTTTATCCAAATGTTTCAGAAGATGACTGCATATAATATGTTCCAATATCTTAGACGTTACTGAAGTAAGGCTTACGGGTCTGTAGTTCTCTGCTAAGTGTCTGTCTCCCTTCTTAAAAACCGGTGCAACGTTTGCATCTCGCCAATCTTTTGGTAGCTCACCATGGT
Source organism: Cyrtodaria siliqua (assembly GCA_037043455.1). Taxonomy (NCBI): domain Eukaryota; kingdom Metazoa; phylum Mollusca; class Bivalvia; order Adapedonta; family Hiatellidae; genus Cyrtodaria; species Cyrtodaria siliqua. Next base: position 42,985 of record JAWPHD010007513.1, on the reverse strand, counting down.
TTAACGAATACTGGAATATATCACTCAGGCCATTCACTAGTTCATCGGCACAGTTTTTAAGAATAATACTAGGGATGGCATCTGGACCGATGGCCTTGGAAATGTTAATGTTTTTCAACTGTTTTAAAACTCCTGGTCTGCTAACTTGTATCTGCGGTGCTTCTGGATAAGTGTTACCCGGTGGTTGTAGGTTTTGCTGGCAGATGTTCTTTGTAAATACGGATTGAAATTGATCAACAAGGATTTCGGCTTTACTAGTCGCATCTGATATTAAGTTTCCTTTTTTTCTTTAGTGGGGCGACACCAATATTGTCCTGTTTTTTGGACTTTATATAATTCCAAAAAGGTTTAGAGTTATTCTTATCCATGCCTTCAAGGATGACTTTATTTACATGTTCCCACTCAGCTCTGCGCATATTGCGTTTGCACTCCTTTTGATATTGTCTGAATCTAGTCCACGATCCTGTCTTTTTAGCATGTTTATAGAGTCTAGCCTTCTTCTTTAAGCATTTTTTCAAGTTCCTGTTAAGCCAAGGTAAATTTCTTTTATATTTATGAATTTTTGATGGTACATTTTTCTCCACACTGGATATGATGCCGTTTTTGAATATAGACCAGAGTTCCTCAGTGGTAGTGTCACTACTCACTTTATTATGGATACTGTTTGAGATATTAATACAATCTTCCTTAATATTTTCCCAATTTGCTTGTTTATACTTGAATATATTCCTCGGTTTGCAGTTAGTGAAATATGGCTTTATATCAGAGTCTATTACAACCATGTCGTGATCCGAGATGCCCGGTACGTTGGATGTTGATTTAATAACTGATGGATTTGTGGTAAATGTAAGGTCAATTAGGTTACCTTGTCGCGTTGGTTCATTATGGACTTGCGTGAGGTTTAGATCCGACGTAATATCGATGAGATGCTGTTGTGTAAGTTTATCTTGTATATCTTTGGAATTCACCGTTAGGTTATCCCAATCTATATCTGGGCAATTAAAGTCGCCACACAATATGAGTTCTTTGGATTTCCCTTCATTTAAAAGATCAAGTGATTTTACCAATTTATCAAGGTCCTTTATATTTCTCTTCGGCATATAAAAAGTTCCGACATATATGGTTTTGTTTCCTTTTAGTGATATTTTCGCCAGTTCAAGCTCACAGTCCGTAATTAATTCGACACACTCAATGGATGTTATATTTGATAGAACTGCAATAAATACTCCTCCTCCCCGGGTGCTACGGTCGTTTCTGTATACTGTATATTCTTCTGGAAAAATTTCAGATGATTTAATAGCGTTAATACATCACGTCCCTGTGGTACAAACTCGGATACTGTCGGATATTGTCGATTGTGTGCATCACAAACAATAGTCAGAATATATATTGACCTTAATATAAAATTTATGAATAAATGAGGCTGAACCCCCCCCCCCCCCCCCCCCCCCCCCCCCACCCACACACAACTAGACACAACTAGTATTTAGTACTCATAAAATGTATTTTTAAAACCAAATATGTACAAAAAAACATAAAATGTAAATAAAGGTCTAATTTTGATAATCGGGCCATCATTCAGCTAGCAGATCCCGGCTTTTCGGTGTTTTAGGTCATCATTCAAATTAGAGTTATTGCCCTTTGTAATTTTATACTTGGAATTTGTGTCCGGAGCTAAATAGTATTCAGTACTCGGTCTCTAAAATAAGGAGTATTCAGTACTCGGGAGGGAGTGGGGGGTTACATCCTCATAAATGGACTTCTATCTAATACGTCTGGCTGGATACTTACGATAATACATGCATGTGCTACATCGACATAGTTAAGAGTATTGGGGCGGGATATTACATGCATATACTGCATCGACATATATATTTAAGTGTGCATTAACAGGTAGGCTATGTTTAGTCTCATTTTGGGTGTGTTTTTTTACATTCGGACGTTTATAGATGCACCCTAATCCGTGCCTTCTCTGACCGTACCAGCCCTTTTTACGATAATAATATTTCATTTGGCTATGTAATAAACCACAAAAAAAGAAAAAGAAGAAGACTTTTAGGGTCAGAGAAGGCTCGGATTAAATGCACCCTAGATGTCGTAGAACGGCATACATCAAGGATTTGTCAATAAGCTTATTGACAAATCCTTGCATACATAAATATCGATCGTCGTTCGTAGACGTGTATTTTATGCACTAGTCCTTGAGCTGGCTATAGATCCACCTCCACCTCTGGGGGAATTTTGTAGGGTATGATTTTCTGAAAGTTCATACAAAAAGCTTCAAAATGAGACTTGTGTGCCATCTGAGCGTTGGGGCGTTTGTGTGTAACGCATGTGACAATTACGTTACCATAACAATTCCAAAAACACCTTCAATAATCTCTATCTATCTACGAGTATCTGTGTATACTGCTATACTGGTTGTGTACCAGTTATCGTCATTCACCAGATTTCGTCATTATCAATAAAACGCTCGATGTTGTGATTATTTTTCGACCCCAGTTTATAAATCACTACACACTATCATCAGACGATTGGAGAGGGAAAAATAGTTTAGAAATGTTAACATGAACTCTCAAACCAACCCGTTTACCTATATAAGTACCGTTATAAACAAAACACAATCGGGGGAATCACGCGCTAATGCGCAGGCGCAGAACAATTTCCTTTTAAAATAGCTGGCCTTTTACGTCGAACCATTTAATCAATTTGACATGCCCAAAAAACTAAAAGCATGTGCTAAACATTTTCAGCCAAAGGAGACAACTAGATTTACATTTGAGGACAGTTATTTACCTTTAAATTATGAACGTCGAAGTGAAGTAAATTACATCCGATACCTACAGTTGAAAAAACATTTTAAATTGTAGAGATACTTTTTTTCTAGATATTTATTTTTGTGTATTCATGTGCAATGGTATATTTATGTTACAATTAATAACTACACACGTTTTCATCGTCCCAAACATGGATTATTTGGTATTAAACCGAACATGACGATAACTACTACATTCAACTCAGACCACCGGCCCAATTCAGTCTATATTTAGTAACGGTCACGTGACACGTGTTACTGAGAATAGGAACAATGTTAACACAAAATATTTACGGCAAAGGGGTAAGCTTCTCTACCGCAAAAATATTTATGAGATGACTAGTTTTGATTTAGATATGTTAAGGAACCAACATAAAAATGACGATATCTGGTATAAAACCAGTACTCCCCTCGCGGGTATTTTAAGCAGGAAAAAGTGCGTTTGTCGGTGAGAATAGTGAGAAATGTTAAAAGTAGATAGATAAGACTATCTAAGTGAAAAAATGAAGTAAAGGAGTGTTAATAGAAGAAATAAAAAAGAGTTTAAAAACAACAACTTCCGGATCTCAATGGTGCCTCAACTGGCTGACTGATTGCCTAAACAGATCTATGTTTGGCAGGACAGCAATACTATGAGGAAGCGAATTCCATAGTGTGACTGTGTGAGGAAAAAAGAAAATTTGTAGAAGTTTGCATTTGTATGAATTTTTATGAGAGAATTCGGGTGCATGTGTCTGGTTGTTCTAATAGGGTGTTGGAGATAAGGAGGCATTGGAATTTCAACCTGGTGATGGAATATTTTATAAAACATTAACAATTTTGAGTCAGTTCTTCTGTCTCTTAGTGTTCTCCAGCCAAGATTTGTTTGCATATCTGTTACACTGTGATATGGTGAATAGTTGTTGTTTCCAGAAATAAATTTGAATATGAGTAAAACATGTGCATATGAACAACAAATACTACCTATATTTATGTTATTTATGCACTGTTTAATTTAGACAGCCTTTTCAACATAATGCGAATATGAAAATATAGTTTACGTTACACCCTGTTCGTTACCAAAAAATCATAAATACAGTTAATAATAACTAGACAGTAAGTTACCAAAAGAGGCCATCCCCATTCTGGTGGAATTTTGAAGGATATATTTACCTGAAAGGGTATGCATTTGCTGCAAATGAAGTATGTTTGCCACATGAGAGTGGGGACATAAGGGCGTGACATCCATTTGAAAATTCAAATACGTTACCATTATGTTTTGAAAATGTAATACTCAAAAATTGTTTATATGCAACAAAACGGTATGTATATTTTATATTATTTAGCAAACATGTTAAAAACCAAAACCTGACTTAGAAAACAAATTTCCAAAAGACTATGTATTTTACGTTACGTGACATTAACACGAAATTTACGTTATCATTTTAAAAAATTGTCATACATATTGAATGTTTCCAGAAATAAAGGCTCTAGTTCTTTACTGAAATAGTGACTATTTTAATAATAAAATGTTATTCATTAAATGAATATATAAAATAATGAATAAATCAATAAAATGTGTGTGTTTGTATATAGATACGATATGTAAAATAAACACGAACATTACGTTACCATTTAAAGTTACATGTAATATTGGATGTTTCCAGAAATAAAGGTGCTAGTATTTGTACTTTTAACTATGATTTTTTTTCCAAAATTTAATATAATTCATTAGTGTAAGTAAATAAATAAATATAATGTCTAAAAAATAAAATAAATATATAATAAATAAATATTTTAAAATGGCTCATAAATCAGAAAAATAGTAATTGCACAATAAACTACTGGGAGCTTGTCCGTTATTGACAATGTTTTTTTTACTAGTTATGGCATCTTCCCTTTGTTACGATGTACAAAAAACCCAAAGAATAATAATATTTGTCCCCGTCAAATGTAAGTTAGTCTTGCCTTATTCTAGTATTTGAACAACACAACACTAATAAAACTAACTCTTATCAAAGACAGGCACAAAGGAAAATGACCTTGACATGCATTTATCTTCACTCTAACGCCTATGTGCAATGTTCTTTGCGTATGACTATTGGAACAGACACATTTCAGTGTATTTAATGACATCCCCGGGTCAAATGAACTTCTCCAAAACAGGAGATTCAGTGTCCCTCTTCCACAAGTCACATAACTATTCATAAACTATAAATCAACATTCAAATTGTCAGGGTAACATCATTGGATTCAATAGAAAGTATGCAGCATACCAGTAATACCACTGGTGCATTGGTGCATTACACGTCAATGTAGAGCAAAGCTGCTAGAAGCCACTCTCCAGATGGCAAATATGGCATCAGAAGTTATTTCTTCGCGCAAAGAACTGCATCCATCCCAAACAAAGAACAATGAGAATATTTGAAAATCTGTCATTGGTTTCACAAACCCAATTCCAAGTTGATATCAATGAGTATGAGCTATGATCGTCCATATTTCAGCATAGAGAGATGTTGATGATGATCTATTAAAGCATCAGGCTGAGAAGACCTTGACATATTTGTCAATGACTTGTTAATTGACATGCCGACCCGATCTATAACACACTATTTGGTTAATTGGTTCCCTTATTGATCAGGTATAAGACAGATCTTAAGTTGTCATATGCTCTAGGCTCAGTACCATGGTCCATTGCAACAGCTGATGGCAATTCAGTTAGAACTGACAAAGCCAAATTGCTCCACTGCTTAGAAGTATCAGTTGAGCCAGCTACACATCGACCTACTGAATATACTGTGTATGAGTGTGACGGTAAGGCAACACCTCACAATCAGCCTCAGTTCCTGGTACGTTTGACGATTTGGCGGAGATGGTGTTTGACGTACTTACCAAAGCACCTTGAGTCGACTTTGTGACAGACACTTACGTCCCCAGATCTATCAAGTAGTTTGTGTGCAAGAGGCGAGGTGAAACCCCAAATTTCCTGTTGTCAGGGCCAAAAACGATCTGTTTTCATCATAGGAGGAAGCAGACATCAGAATGAATCAATCCTCACCAACATCAGAAACAATCGTGGTTCATTCTCCTGACACAGACATACTGATCCTGCTTTCAAAATTTGTTTCAGTAATACAACCATATGTCATGTTTGGCACTGGGATGATTAAAAAAGGCGATTTTGAATGTGAAACAAATTGTAGAGGGTAAGGGGTCTGATATTTGCTCTTTACTACTTTACAAGCTGTGGCTTTGTAGGGAGAGGCAAGGCTGTCCCATTGAAGATGATTAAAAAGCACAGAGAGTTTGTGTCAATTTGGATTGCTTGAACAGCTGCATGAATGTTCGGATGGTCTTCAAAAAAAGTACGGAGATCACGGAGAGGATAGTGAGCTGCCTATATTATGTGACAAATACGGATGTCAAATACGTTTTCGCAAATTCAAAGGCCACAACTTGAGCTTTTTTCCGCCGTGTCAATTTTCTATAATCATGCATTTGAACATGCACACTTTCAAGTGCTTTTGTGGCACCATACCGACCAACATTTACCAGACGCAGAAACAAATGAGGGAAGATAAAGTTATTGAATTTGACTGGACTATTGGTGATATTGCATCACAATAGTTGGTTGACATCATGTTCAAAGAGCCTGACACTGAAGGAAGCAATAATGGGCGGGAAGATATTCATAATTTTGCATTGCCAAAATGTTGAGATTTTACGTTATTTTCACTAGGTGATAAAAAGTGTGTTACTCGGTTTTTATCCTTGGGTTCTATAGTAATATAAAAATCTTTGGCAGAGGAAAAAGATGATAATTTTCAAGTTTAGATTATGTAAGATACATATTTTTAATCAATTTGCATAAATGTGTATGAAATATGCAGGGTTTCAAAATAATCACACTGTAAATACCTTAATTTTAACAGTAAACTTGGTTGAACATCAAGGATAAAGACCGAGTTTATCACCTACCAGAATGTATTGTTTTGTCTTATTTCTGTTCACTGATTGGTCAGTTTTTTTGATGATGCTCTATCAAAATTATGAATGGCAGCCAACAAACTGATTGATACTGAGTTTGAAGAAAGTGATGACAATGTATAGAGGAATTGTGAGCTCAAATGATGTAATACATTCCCATGAAAATGCGTGCTATCTTATAGAATATAGAGCTATACATTTATATGTGTTAGTAACGTAAGTAAAGTTCAATTCATTTGATGAATATGTTGAAATTGCTTAATGTATTACATTTGATTAATATATGAATACATTAGCAGTTAAAATTGTGCATATAATTTGCTATTTTTCTTTGAATTTTGTAACGTGAAAAGTACATAAGGGTCGTGTAAAAATTATATACAAGCTTTATTCCATTCAATGTATGCCTGAGTATAAACAATATATAAAGGAAAATAAAGATATATATCCATGTTTTTATTTGATACTTAGATACGGTATTTAAATAATATGATGAAAACGTAACTGGTAACGTACGTAACGTTTAATACATGAGTTAACACATATTAGCTTGACATACTTTCAAGTCTGTGCAAACATTGTTGTTACCAGCAATGATGTTTAGAGGAATGTTGTATTAACATCTTTGTAAGCTAATTGGCTGAATTTTCTTGATTTCTAGTAACACACGGAACATTATTATTAATCATTTTAAAAACGACACAATGTAACGGACAATACAAGAACGGGTATGACTAGATACCGAAAAGAACGTTCTTTTCGCGAAAAGAACATAAATATCCGAAAAGACAGTATCAAATCTTTATTATTGATCTAAATATTATTATTTTTTAAATCATTCTTTACATTTAAGTGAAAGAATAGTAATAATAATAATAAAAAAGTTAAATTTTTTTTTTTAAGAAAATTATAGTAGGCTATATTTCGCATTTCTTGTCTCCGAAAAGACATTCAAATGTTGCGAAAAGACAGTATCAAATCTTTATTATTGATCTAAATATTATTATTTTTACATTATTCTTTACATTTAAGTAAGAGAATAGTAATAATAATAATAAAAAAGTTAAATTATTTTTTTTAAGAAAGTTATAGTATATTTCGCATTTCTTGTCTCCGAAAAGACATTCAAATGTTGCGAAAAGACAGTATCAGATCTTTATTATTGATCAAAATATTATTTTTTTTGCATTATTCTTTACATTTAAGTAAGAGAATAGTAATAATAATAATAAAAAAGTTAAAAACAAATTTTTAAGAAAGTTATATTATATTTCGCATTTCTTGTCTCCGAAAAGACATTCAAATGTTGCGAAAAGACAGTATCAAATCTTTATTATTGATCTAAAAATTATTTGTTTTACATTATTCTTTACATTTAAGCAAAGGAATAGTAATTAGTAAATAAAAAAGTCGAAATAAAATGATTATGTTTAAAATATTTTCAATTTAAGTATAAATGTAACTTCGAGTCCGAAAAGACCAATTTATTTTTGTTTTATTTGATATATTTAAACATCTTAATAGTAATAAAAAAATAAAAATCTAAATAAATGATTATGTTTAATTGTATCCTAAGAAATAGTAACTTGTGTCGTGCTCGGCCGTTTCCAAAAGTTCATTATCATACTCTTTTTTTCCCTCCTGCTCATAATTCCGAAGAATTATACTCGGGGCTTGAGACCCGCATAGCGCAGTTAAAGTTTTTTTTTGTAGGAATGAATGAATGGAGCGTAATGCTCATCTTTTCATGGAGCGTAATGCTCATCTTTTTTAATAGAGCGTAGTGCTCATCTTTTCATGGAGCGTAATGCTCATCTTTTCATGTGATTTTTTGTTCCTACTTTAGCCCTTCTTTTTGTTGAACGATAAAGTTCATCTTTTTGTGAGGCTTATTATACTTTTAAAATCAAATATAACTGTTTTACATGTTTGAAAGAATTATCGAAATATGGATTGAGTAATAGCACAGACCTAATAACAATTATTAATATGTCTGTGGTAATAGTAATAGTTATTAAGAAAGAATTATGATTTAACATAACCATTCAATTTCGGTGTTTCTGAAGATTGTACATAATTTAATTACAGGCGTCTTTTAGCAACCGGGGTCTTAAGGGTGACTACAGGCGTCTTTTAGCAACCGGGGTCCCAGATGGCGTTCTTGATCTCTCGGCTCGACTTCTCTTAGCCTGGTGTGGTTTCCTGCCGCCTGTTGGTGTTTTCATTGTAGTCCGTGTACCGTCCGTGGAAATGACCAGATTGGGATTAGATTTCCCGAAGTCTGTCAGGAATTTCTTCACTCGCTTCTCCCTCTGTTCTTCTGAGAATCTCGCCCAGTGGTCAATATCAACCAAGTGGTGCTGAAACTTGTCCACTAGACGAAAATTTCCCATGTCTCGAATAGCTCGGCATTTTTCTTCTAGCTCTCCCTGTACAATTTCATATAGAATCTTAATAAATTTCGGCAGATCTTTTAATTTCCATTGTGTTGCTGTTTTTAATACATGGTTAGCGCTTTCTGAATTGTTATTAGTCCATGTTGGCGATATTTTCCCTCGTTGCATGGTTCTATTATGTGTTGTTTTAAAAGTGGATATAATTTCGTGTCAAAATAAGTCCTAAATTTTTTGTCCCCTACACTTAAGTCTTAATTATGACATGAGAACCTGTATATTACATCACTCACGTTTAGCACGCGCCACCCGTTGACATCATAGCACGGGTCATAATAATGTCGTATATGTATACATGATCTATTTATTTAAGAATTTATTTAAGAAAATTAAAATTATAATGTTATTCGAAAACATGAATTATTACAATAATAAAGACTATTCTACATATATTTTCAGGTATGTTTTCATTAATGTCGGAGGAAATGACATTGATGCATCCTACAATAAAGATTTGATACTGTCTTTTCGCAACATTTGAATGTCTTTTCGTAGACGAGAAATCCAAAATATACTAAAATGGAGTACAACTTTTTTAACAAATACAATTTAACTTTTTTTTTATTATTATTACTATTCTTTTACTAAAATTTTAAGAATAATGTAAAAAAATAAAATATTTAGATCAATAATAAAGATTTGATACTGTCTTTTCGCAACATTTAAATGTCTTTTCGGAGACAAGAAATCCGAAATATACTATAAATTTCTTAAAACATATAATTCAACTTTTTTTTTATTATTATTACTATTCTTTTACTTAAATGTAAAGAATAATGTAAAAAAAAATAATATTTAGATCCATAATAAAGATTTGATACTGTCTTTTCGCAACATTTGAATGTCTTTTCGGAGACAAGAAATGCGAAATATACTATAACTTTCTTAAATTTTTTTTTTTTTACTTTTTTATTATTATTATTACTATTCTCTTACTTAAATGTAATGAATAATGTAAAAAAATAAATATTTAGATCAATAATAAAGATTTGATACTGTCTTTTCGCAACATTTGAATGTCTTTTCGGAGACAAGAAATGCGAAATATAGCCTACTATAATTTTCTTAAAAAAAATAACTTTCAAATTAAAAACAAAAATCATTTTTTTGCATTCTTATTACTAATTACTATTCCTTTGCTTAAATGTAAAGAATAATGTAAAAAAAATAATATTTTTAGATCAATAATAAAGATTTGATACTGTCTTTTCGCAACATTTGAATGTCTTTTCGGAGACGAGAAATCCAAAATATACTAAAATGGATACAACTTTTTAAAAAAAAAAAATTAACCTTATTTTTTTTTATTATTACTATTCTTTTACTTAAATTTAACCAATGATATTAAAAATATTTAATTTAAATCAATAATAAAGATTTTGCACTGTCTTTTTGGACATTTCTTTTCGCGAAAAGAACGTTCTTTTCGGTATCTAGTCATACCGTACAAGAACCAAACATTGTTCATATCATGGATATGTATGTCTGTCATAACTAAGATGTTTAAATAATTTTCGGATTATAAATACTTATTTTCTTAATTTCTTCAACCAAACACCTTCATTCAACAAGGTAACGTAAATTACGGTAACATAGGCTTAATAATGCAGGTATCAAAGGTATAGGCTTAATAATGCAGGTATCAAAGGTATAAACATTAAGTAAAATGAAATTTTGCAGTTTAAAAAGCATAATGTTCAAAATGAGTTGTTACAATCAGTTATGTCTAAAGGAATGTTGCAATAAAACTTTAATAGTGTATTGGATGATTTGTTCTAATTTCTTTTAACATGCGGAAAATAGAAAATAATTTAAAAACACACCATGTAACGGACATTACAAGAACCAAACATTATTAACATCATGGGAACGTATGTCTGTGATATAAGTAAGGTTTGGAATAATTTTCGGATGTAACATCATTAATGTTCTTAATGTCTTGCGTTAATAAACTTAATAAAACAAGGTAACGTAAATTACGGTAACGTAGGCTTAGTGATGCAGGTATCCAAGGTATAAAAAGTAAGTGAAACAAACTTTTGTATTATAATGGGCATGAATAATGAAGACAATTTAATATACAAACCCTTTCTTCCATACATGTTTAGTCTTCAAAATGCAGTAAAATTAATTATTATGTTATAGGTAACGTATTCTACCACCAGAAACACGATAAAGCCCCAGTAGCTAGATGGCACACGTTCCAAAATGCTCTACACATAATGGGGGTGTGGGTGGGGAGGGGGAGGGGGTGGGGTTCTCCTACTAGCTTACAGCCTATATGTTAAACACTTGTTTTATACATTCACATATACTGACTATACTATCTTTGATTCACCTTATCAATATCCTCGGGAAGCCCCTACCATACAACATACTAATCCAAGCCTTCTCTGACCTTACCAGCCTTTTTTTACGATTTTGATATTTCATCTGGCTGTGTAAAAAGCCACACACAAAAAAAGAAAAACGGCTTTTAGGGTCAGAGAAGGCTCTGATTAACAACATACGACCAGTTCTTGAATCAACACCTGCAAGATTAACGGCTTGCTTGGACTATAAGAATGTTGATTAATTTTCACTCCGACTGTTTACTGTTCTCGACATGACTTACACAGATATAATACTTGCTTTCAACCATGCATGGATGTGATCATGTTTTTCACTAGTTTTTCACCAGGTTACGTCGATGTAACGTCACCAGGTTACGTTGATGTAACATGAACATATCAGCAGCAGGCAGTGTTCTGGTAGCGTTCAAGAACTTATGCAAAGATGCAGAATGCCAGAGATAGACACTGACTTCGACATGAAATGGTTGGAGATACCACTAAAGGCCAGTAGAACACGTTAGTTGTGCACATCAGATCATATTCTAAGTAGTCTTCGATGTAGCAGATTGCATGTCCGAAAGAAATCCAATTCTACCAGAAGTCCAAATGGAAGAAGATTAAGGAAGAGGTTTCGTCAATTGCCGACATCATAAACAAATTAACGACAGCAGTACAACTTTAACAGTATTATCAAAATATATGTTCCACAAAAGATAGCGAAAAAAACAGTTTATCATGGATCACCCCAGAAATCAGAAATTACTGATAAAAGAAATGGAAACGAAAATCAGCTCGTCCTGAAAATACCCATTGGGGTCACATGTTTAACGGTAGGAGGAAAGGAGAACAAAACATAGAATAATATTCTCCTTTTGAAACAACACCGCCTGATATTGTGCCTGTGGCATAAGTTTATTTTCCTCTACCAAGATCATTCAAATGGCGACCCTGGGTCAAAACATTATACTTATATTGAGGGGAAATGAAAAATAACTTAAAACTACAAGAGTTAGAGATCTGACATATTTGCGTGTAGAAATAACACATGTTCCTCTAACAAATTTGTTGAAATGGTGATTATGAGGTCAAATTTGGCCAAATATTTTACCTAGACGTGCACTGGAAATCTTGACTTCGTCTCTGAACCACACGGTACATAGAACACTCGTATGTAGCATTCGATTATGGTTCCCTACCAAGTATGTGGCCTCGCCCCTTAGGTCACTGTTTTACATAGATTTTATACAGAAACCTCATGTTTGAATCCACACAATGTCCTCTATGGTTTATGGTACTCTACCAAATGTGTTTACATGATGCCCTCAGCGGGCTCAATTTTACATAGAAGTATTATTGGAAAAATATAAAAAAAACAGAGCATCAAGAATTGCAGGGCAATCCATATTCCCCCACCGGCCCAGACAAACATTTTCCAGACATTTTCTATGATGGAGGTCAAAGATCAAGGTCAAGGTCACAATGACCTTATTTTGGTACGCGACACACCGCTATCCCAAGATGTATTCACATACCAAGTTTGGTGTTATAGTATTGAAAATACGGTCCGGACAAGCATTTTCTGTGACGGAGGTCACAGGTCAAGGTCACAATGACCTTATTTTGGTACGCGACACACCGCTATCCCAAGATGTATCCACATACCAAGTTTGGTATCTCTTAGGTGTTATAGTATTGAAAATACGGTCCGGACAAGCATTTTCTATGATATAGATCACAGGTCAAGGTCATAGTGACCTTATTTTGGTACGTGACACACTGCTATCCCAAGATGTATCCACATACCAAGTTTGGTATCTCTAAGTGTTATAGTATTGAAAATACGGTCCGGACAAGTATTTTCTATGACAGAGGTCACAGGTCAAGATCAAGGTCACAGTGACCTTATTTTGGTACGCGACACACCGCTATCTCAAGATGTATTCACGTACCAAGATTGGTATCTCTAAGTGTTATAGTATTGAAAAAAAACGGTCCGGACAAGCATTTTCTATGACAGAGGTCACAGGTCAAGGTCGAAGTGACCTTATTTTGGTACGCGACACACCACTATCCCAAGATGTATCCACATACCAAGTTTGGTATCTCAAAGTCTTATAGTATTGAAAATATGGCCCTGACAAGCATTTTCGGAACATTTTCTATGACAGAGGTCACAGGTCAAGGTCACTGTGACCTTATTTTGGTATGCGACACACCGTTATCCCAAGATGTATTCAAATATCAAGTTTGGTATCTCTAAGTGTTATAGTTTTGAAAATACGGTCCGGACAAGCATTTTCTATGACAGAGGTCACAGGTCAAGGTCACAGTGACCTTTTTTGGTACGCGACACACCGCTATCCCAAGATGTATCCACATACCAAGTTTGGTATCTCAAAGTCTTATAGTATTGAAAATATGGCCCGGACAAGCATTTCAGAAGGAAGGACGGACGGAGACGGGGGACTAAAAATATAGGGAAAGTAGCCACTGCGGGGAGTTTGGGTACAGAATGGCACCGCCCTTGACAATATGTATCGATCTCCACGCAGAGTTATCGTTCCTTGCACTCACATTGAGGAACGAGTGTACTCTGGGTAGAGATTGAATATGTATATGTTTTTAAATAGCGACACTAACAATCTTCACTTGAGACACTGCCAAAATAAAGTTGTTGTTGTTAGCATAAAGCGTCGCATTGCCATGGAGTCTTACGTTAATACAAGCGTTGTCCTTTGTGGGATCTTCTTGAAACTTTACAGGAACATCTAAAAATATAGTTGGTCTCCAATAAAATTCAAGTTCCTTCAAAAGTCAATATAATTAAAATCTTTACATTAGAGAGTATTTTAGCCCTTTCAAAAGTGTAAAACAACACACACGAAACAACAACAGTAATCTACAAAAAAATAACAAGTTTTTGAGGTAAAGATTATCATTGTGTTTTTTATTCTTCAAAACCCCATTTAGCCGTCAAGGCCAAAAGCAGGAGTGAAAAAAAAAATGTTTGCCCCGAATTTTCATATCGGGCCATACCAATAAAGGAGAATTTCCCAACAATATAAGTATGGCGTTTAAATGTGTCTAATACCTTCAGCTCGGTCTTCCAAGATACATTTTTTTTTTTACAAGAATAAATTCCATTACGACATCGAGAAACTCTTGTTTATGTTTACAGAGAAACATGGCTGGCATACCATTGGCCTCGGGGTTTACACCGGAAATGTACATGCAAGCCGGGCTCAATCCCAACAGACCAATTACCGGAAACGTGGGATGTATACCTGTAACTCAAGCACACAGAGGTAATCATGTTAGTACATCGTGATGCATGGATGAAGAGTTTTTCGGTCATGCATTAAACAATGTGTTTATATATATATATAGGTGCATATTGTGCTTTAATCATTTTTGTTTCAATTTGTTCACATCCGTTTTCTCATCCTACACGTTCCGTGATTAGTAATTCTATTTACTTTCGGAACTGCCTTGCTGAATTCTGTAACAGGTAAACAGTGACTGTTGTTGTTCTGCATGTGGTTGAACGAATTCTGCAGCTGTAGAGAAAAAAAAAGACTATTAGGATAGAACTGATTCCATTGACTTAAATTACTTTTTTTTACTTTTTTATTTCGGTCATATCACGACGGTGTCTACATTAAGCAGTGAGTGCAATGCTCAGCAATAGAGTGCTGTCGCACCGGAAAACCACGCCATAGACACATGACTTGATACCCCACTCATCACATTATACTGACGCCTGGCCAACCAGTCCTAGAACTACCCTTTATATGCAGGAAGTCAAGCAAGGGAGCTACAAGTACCAATTTTTATGAAGTATTTGATATAACCCGTCCAGGAATATAACCCATCCAGGAATTAAACTTGTGACCTTCCGCATGCGAGGCGGACGCTCTGCGACTAATGAGGCCAACGCCGCGGTTAGAAATGAAAGAAATGCATATTGCATTTGTAGAATAGCATTTTAAAGATATAGAAATGTGTTCCGTTATAAAGCATTTGAGGTTTAGGATTTCGACCTAATTTAAGGTGGGAGCTTGTTAAAGAGATACACACAATAAGATTGGGGTTTTCTTTCGCAAAATTGAGAATTTTTGTCAAGTTTTCTCAACAAAAAAACAATACGTCATTCAATCCTAGGAAAAAACGCCGAAAATGCCCTGAAAATAAATTGATGTATATTTTTTTTCCAGATCGTTTAGGTGAAGTGCGAAACAGACAACTAGCGAAGATGAATCGTCTAGCGAAGGTCACTCTGGGTGTGTCGCTTGTGGCTATACTAATCGGAATCATAGCTGTGGTGTTATCAGGACCTACATACTATTTTCCATATTCAATGGGAGGTGGTTGTTTATCGGGAGTCATGGTAAGCTTTACATACAATAACATTCTGGCTTTTTTTTAAAGGGGCACATGGAAGTCTTTATCTTTTTATCAGGCACTGCAATTAGCATCTTGATTTATTAAGTATCATATTAACTTGAATCCTGCTTGCATACAATTAAATACAACTCTGAGTTTTCATTTTCCAGTCTTCTACCTACTACCATATGTTTAAATATATTATTGGTGCAATATAATCACCAGTTAATAACATACAAGTTTAATAACAAGTTTCTTTATACTATTGTTATAATTAATATTAATGATTGGACACCTGTATGTAGGAAAAAACTAATGGTACGCCGTCCGTGAGTTTTTAAAAAAAACACAAGATTGCCGTGTGTCCCTTTAAATGTGAAAAGTTTATTTGCTGTTATTGTACTGAACCACAAGCAATCGAAGGCATATAATAAAATGAAACAAGCAGATGACTTTATATACGTTTTCAATGAAAGTTTGGTTTCAAATCTTGTCCATGTATTATTTGACATATTGTTCACCACATTTCTTGAAAATCAAAGGCTGAACTCCCTTTAAAAAGACACTTTCCCTTAGCCTCGTCCGTTGGATGGGGACGTAAACTGGACGGTCCCGTGTATCTATCCTCCGAGCACGTTAAAGAACCATAGGAATCTATTCGATAATAAGAGTAGGGCACGGTTCCCGGATTCCTATGTATCCTTCCCCTCTCTCTGGGGCGGCTCTAAATAACCTATACTGTGTTGATGAGCCGTTAAACAACATTCAATTCAATTCAATTTGTTGACACCGTGAACAAACTGCATTCATTCGCCACCTCTTACATGTGTTCTACTTTATTTGATTTAAATAAAATCATCATACAACCATGCCAATGGTTCTTAGCTCTCATAAACAAGTCAATAAAGTCATTTCAGCCAGAAAAACAGGCCTTAAATACTCAAAAAAAGTCAGGGATTATATATTTAGGAACTCCTTTCGACTACACCAGGCATGAATACTACACCAGGCATGACTGCTATAGTGATTTATTTCCCGTAAGATTTCTACACCAGGCATGAATACCATAGTGATTTACTTCATGTATGCCTTCTACACCAGGCATGAATACCATAGTGATTTACTTCCGGTATGCCTTCTACACCAGGCATGAATACCATAGTGATTTACTTCCGGTATGCCATCTACACCAGGCATGAATACCATAGTGATTTACTTCTTTTATGCCTTCTACACCAGGCATGAATACCATAGTGATTTACTTCCGGTATGCCTTCTACACCAGTCATGAATACCATAGTGATTTACTTCATGTATGCCTTCTACACCAGGCATGAATACCATAGTGATTTACTTCCGGTATGCCTTCTACACCAGGCATGAATACCATAGTGATTTACTTCCGGTATGCCTTCTACACCAGTCATGAATACCATAGTGATTTACTTCATGTATGCTTTCTACACCAGGCATGAATACCATAGTGATTTACTTCCGGTATGCCTTCTACACCAGGCATGAACACCATAGTGATTTACTTCCGGTATGCCTTCTACACCAGGCATGAATACCATAGTGATTTACTTCCGGTATGCCTTCTACACCAGGCATGAATACCATAGTGATTTACTTCCGGTATGCTTTCTACATCAGGCATGAATACCATAGTGATTTACTTACGGTATGCTTTCTACACCAGGCATGAATACCATAGTGATTTACTTACGGTATGCTTTCTACACCAGGCATGAATACCATAGTGATTTACTTCCGGTATCATTATGCCTTCTACACCAGGCATGAATACCATAGTGATTTTCTTACGGTATGCTTTCTACACCAGGCATGAATACCATAGTGATTTACTTCATGTATGCCTTCTACACCAGGCATGAATACCATAGTGATTTTCTTACGGTATGCTTTCTACACCAGGCATGAATACCATAGTGATTTACTTCCGGTATGCCTTCTACACCAGGCATGAACACCATAGTGATTTACTTCCGGTATGCCTTCTACACCAGGCATGAATACCATAGTGATTTAC
Source organism: Cyrtodaria siliqua (assembly GCA_037043455.1). Taxonomy (NCBI): domain Eukaryota; kingdom Metazoa; phylum Mollusca; class Bivalvia; order Adapedonta; family Hiatellidae; genus Cyrtodaria; species Cyrtodaria siliqua. The sequence continues at coordinate 24,985 of JAWPHD010007513.1, read as the reverse complement.
TTACGGCATGCTTTCTACACCAGGCATGAATACCATAGTGATTTACTTCCTGTATGCTTTCTACACCAGGCATGAATACCATAGTGATTTACTTCCGGTATGCCTTCTACACCAGGCATGAACACCATAGTGATTTACTTCCGGTATGCCTTCTACACCAGGCATGAATACCATAGTGATTTACTTCATGTATGCCTTCTACACCAGGCATGAATACCATAGTGATTTACTTCCGGCATGCCTTCTACACCAGGCATGAATACCATAGTGATTTACTTCCGGTATGCCTTCTACACCAGGCATGAACACCATAGTGATTTACTTCCTGTATGCCATCTACACCAGGCATGAACACCATAGTGATTTACTTCCGGTATGCCTTCTACACCAGGCATGAACACCATAGTGATTTACTTCCGGTATGCCTTCTACACCAGACATGAATACCATAGTGATTTACTTCTGGTATGCCTTCTACACCAGGCATGAACACCATAGTGATTTACTTCCTGTATGCCTTCTACACCAGGCATGAATACCATAGTGATTTACTTCCGGTATGCCTTCTACACCAGGCATGAACACCATAGTGATTTACTTCCTGTATGCCTTCTACACCAGGCATGAGTACCATAGTGATTTACTTCCGGTATGCCTTCTACACCAGACATGAATACCATAGTGATTTACTTCCGGTATGCCTTCTACACCAGGCATGAATACCATAGTGATTTACTTCCGGTATGCCTTCTACACCAGGCATGAATACCATAGTGATTTACTTCTGGTATGCCTTCTACACCAGGCATGAATACCATAGTGATTTACTTCCGGTATGCCTTCTACACCAGGCATGAATACCATAGTGATTTACTTCTTTTATGCCTTCTAAACCAGGCATGAATACCATAGTGATTTACTTCCGGTATGCCTTCTACACCAGGCATGAATACCATAGTGATTTACTTCTTGTATGTCTTCTAAACCAGGCATGAATACCATAGTGATTTACTTCCGGTATGCCTTCTACACCAGGCATGAATACCATAGTGATTTACTTCTTTTATGCCTTCTAAACCAGGCATGAATACCATAGTGATTTACTTCATGCATGCCTTATAGCATCATCGATTTATTTGAACTTACCTTATTTTTGTACCTTCAACATTTCACACTCATATCTGCATTTTAATTGATTAAATTCCAGGATTTCAGATGTCATTACTTTTGTTATTGAATATTTCAGGGTCTTATCACGTCTATAATTTGTTTAAAAATAGTTCGAGAGGGCAAAAAGACACCCACCGGCAGTGAAACAACCCCCGAAATGGGGAGCTGGGTAAGTGTCATTAGGTCACTGCATTTTCGGCCTTTAGTACTACTGCACTTCCGATGTCGAAAGTGGTGCTTAAAAAATAATCCCAACATTCCACATAGCATAAAACTGCAATACATGGCTGGATGACATTTTGAGCATGAAAATGAAGAAAACTGTTATTTATGATGAAAACTGTTATTTATGATGAAAGTGATGACAACTGTTATTTATGATGAAAACTGGTAAACTAAATTCATCTGGACCACTGTAATTGTGAAAAGTGTACTTGCTCGAAAGATCGTGACAGACATGTGTTTTTCTGACCGTTTTTGTTTGTTTGTTTTTAGCGCTTATGCCATGGTGCGGTGTCCGTCGTCCGTCCGTCTGTCCGTCCTTAAACTTTTTTTGTAGCGACTACTCCGCTGAAACTACTGAATGGATATTCAATTAATGGAAACTTTACAGAAATGTTGCCCAGATTTTTAAAAAACAAGTTTGTAGCGACTACTTCTTGAAAACTCTAAGTGCTATTGATATGGGACTTTTTCTAAAATGATCAGCATGACATGATGTTGGTCCTTGTCGAAAATCGTTTTGATTCGACGTTAAACATGGCTGCCAGCGGCCATCTTTGTTTACATACAGTTATTTAGTAAAAACTTGTAGCAACTACTCCTCTGAAACGGATTTCCATGAAACTTTACAGGAATGTTGCTCTTGATGTCTAAATGATCCTAGCAACATTTCAGGTTGGTCGGAAATTCAATATGGCCATCACAGCTAAAAATAGATTTTCAAAATAACAGTTTGTAGCGACTACTTCTTGAAAACTATAAGTGAAACTGATATGGGACTTTTTCTAAAATGATCAGTATGGAATGATGTTGATCCTTGTCGAAAATTATTTTGATGCGACGTTAAACATGGCCGCCAGCGGCCATCTTTGTTTACATAGAGTTATATAATGAAAACTTGTAGCGACTACTCCTCTGAAACTACTTGACAGATTTTCATGAAACTTCACAGGAATGTTGCTCTTGATGTCTAATTGATCCTAGCAAAATTTCAGATCGGCCGGAAATTCAAGATGGCCGCCACAGCTAAAAATAATTTTTCAAAAAACAAGTAGCGACTACTTCTTGAAAACTATAAGTGATACTGATATGCGTCTTTTCCTAAAATGATCAGTATGACATGATGTTGATCCTTGGCGAAAATTAATTTGATTCGACGTTAAACATGGCTGCGGCCATTTTTGTTTACATAGAGTTATATAATGAAAACTTGTAGCGACTACTCCTCTGAAACTACTTGACAGATTTTCAGTAAACTTCAAACGAATGTTGCTCTTGATGTCTAATTGATCCTAGCAAAACTTCAGGTCGGCCGGAAATTCAAGATGGCCACCACGGCTGAAAATAGATTTTCAAAAAACAAGTTTGTAGCGACTACTTCTTTATATATTTACACTAATTTTTAAATAATACTTCATTTTTCATCAATTTTTGCGCACAATATGACCTATTTATGTGTCGACGTGCCGTAAAACACCATTCATTCATTCATTCTTGAAAACTATAAGTGATATTGATATGGGACTTTTTCTAAAATGATCAGCATGACATGATGTTGGTCCTTGTCGAAAATTGTTTTGATTCGATGTTAAATATGGCTGTCAGCGGCCATCTTTGTTTACATAGAGTTATCTAGTAAAAACTTGTAGCGACTACTCCTCTGTAACTACTCGACGGATATTCATGAAACTTCACAGGAATGTTGCTCCTGATGTCTAATTGATCCTAGCAAAATTTCAGGTCGGACGGAAATTCAACATGGCTAAAAATAGATTTTCAAAATACAAGTTTGTAGCGACTACTTCTTGAAAACTATAAGTGATATTGATATGGGACTTTTTCTAAAATGATCAGTATGACATGTTGTTGATCCTTGTCAAAAATTATTTTGATTTGATGTTAAACATGGCCACCAGCAGCCATCTTTGTTTACATAAAGTTATATACTGAAAACTGGTAGCGACTACTCCTCTGAAACTACTTGACGGATTTTCATGAAACTTCACAGGAATGCTGATCTAGCTATCAAAAACCTATCAGTAGAGCTTTAAGGCAATTGACCTCTTGTTTTAACAATAATAGATAAAACAAATCTATATTGTAATGTTTGCCAATGTATGTTTAGGCCTAAAAAAATAATATGTGTGTTTCCGGTTTCCCGACCGACCCTACTTTATCTCCGCCGACCCTAAATATTTTTAGCGAAAAATAAAAATAAAAAATTATTCAAATGATAATTTTATTAGCCAGAGTTGTTAAGCATCTAATCTGGATTGCAAAGGTTATCAAAAAGTTGCCTTAGTACAAAAATGGCATAATATATGCGAATAATATATCTAAAAAAAACACTTTTTCCTACCTACCTCAGGTGCGGATCCAGGATTTCAGCTTAGTGGGGGCGTAAGATTTTGGTCAATTTTCGGGTCCGTTTCTAGCCTCATAAAACGGTTGCGGTAGTGCATTGATAGGGTAAAAAAGTGTGTTTTCAAATAAAAGGAGTTTACAATGTGTTAATTAAACCACTCATCAGCCATTATGCGTCGAGCGAGCAAAGCGAGCGAGAAACATTTTTATACTGAAGGCGTGCATCGAAATTGTTTTATTTTATCTACAGTAACATGGACATTCATGTATGAATAAAAAAAGTCCGTTTTCAAATAAAATGATTTAACAATGTGTTAATTAAACCACTCATTAGCCATTATGCGTCGAGCGAGCGAAGCGAGCAAAAAAAAAATCTACTGAGGGCGTGCATCGAAATTGTTTGGTATTTTATCTACAGTAACGTGGACATACATGTATGAATATAAAAAGTCCGTTTTCAAATAAAAGGATTTAACAATGTGTTAACTTAATCAGGGTCTATTTACGCCGTATTCGGGACTCAATTGCGTGGTATGCGGGACTAAAAAACGTCTTTTGGTACTCGGTACGCAAACTTTAAAATAAAAATAAGCCTAAAATGCACCAAAATTCATCGTAAACAAATACTGCGTCGGCACCGAAAATGCATCCTAGAAACTATCTTACAAAGCAAAAGTAAAACAAACCTTTTCTTTTCTTTCGCACTTGTCGAAAAAAACCATCTTAAATCTGTCTGAGACAGCGTACTACTGGATGGACCAAGTTTTTTTCGCTTCGATGGGCCTGACATTTTCAATGTATCGGCTGCTACTGTCTTTTTAAATATCGGAAAGGTGCAAAACCAGCGAAAATGAAACTAATGATCGAAAATTGAACTAATCAGTGAACTGCAGTTGATATTTGATCAAATCAAAGACCTAATAACATGTCTGTGATGAAATTAACCGACTCTAATTGTCACATATTTAGTCAATATGTGGATTAAGTGTTTCGACTGTTTTTAAAACAACTTACCTTGGTCGATTTTAGGGGGGGGGGGGGGGGGGCGTACGCCGCTTTCGCCCCCCCTCTAAATCCGCCCATGTACCTACCCCAACTTTTTGACGGTGAAACCAGAAACACAAATATTTTTTTTTTAGGCCTTATTGACAGAAATACATATCATTGGCAATTATGAAATTAATCAAATTTCAGTTGAATCGAGTTATACAGTGCACCAACACAAAAACGTCATATGGCGCCAATATGACATTCCAGTTCCATCGAGATAAACCTATGCAGAATTGGTATAGAAAAATGCAGAGTTCTGTTGTAACCGCTTCATTTTTGATGGCACTACAATCATTGAAATGAGCATGTTTCTTATTAGCAATCTCGTGGGATATCGTGGAATCTCGCATGCATTTGATATAAAATTAAATGATATAAAACTTAAATATTGCCAATGGCATATTATTCTATTTCAGTTGATGAGTCTAGTGTGTGTGGCAACTATTGGAATTGTCTTTAGTGTTATTACGATGGGATTTTGCGGATTGTGGGGACTAAAAGATTGCATTCAAGAACTAAACCAAAGCACGTTACTCCCCTCCTCGATTTGATAGATGCATACCTGACAAAATTGGTAACCTGATTCTGTCTGCTATGACTTGCGGTACTGTGCGTAAACCATCGCTTTAATGCTGATTGCACTCTCTGGTTTTTATTGTTGTAATAACCAGCGTGCGTTTGGTCAGAAGACCGGATTCGAACTTCTGATGGATGTACAGAATGCGAGAATGCAAGAATTGCTGAGGCTACAGAGTATGCAACAGGCACAACAACAGACTGTGCAGCCCAGCCAACAACCGACTATGTATCCCGGCCAACCACCGACTAGATATCCCGGTCAACCTCCGACTATGCATCACGGTCAAACTCCAGCTACGTACCCTGGTTATCAGGCACAACAACCTCGGGATCAGATGTATCCCTACCAGGTTCAAGGTCAGGGATACCCGCTAGTTCCATCTGCACCAACTGGTGATTTCCGTCGGACGAATGAAGATAATGGGACCCTACCACCGACGTATGATGAGGTAATGAACAAGTGACCCATTTACACAACTGAAATCAAGACCGTAATCAAAGGAATTGGTTTCAACGGCAGTCGTTTTCGCACACAATATGACCTCTTTGTCTCGACGTAAAAAACATTCATTCATTCAGCGTCAGTTATTATGTGTTGATTATTGAGCACTGTTTTACATTCATTGTGTTGAAGAGGCGGAAGGAAAAATTAAGTGTGAATGCTGTCTAACTGCTGTCTCGCATACACAATGTATAGTAGAGTTGAGGCACTCACAGGGGTTTTGGGAATCTAGGGAACATGACCAATTATTTATGAGAATCTGGTTGAACATTGGTAATTTCTTCAAGGGATCCAGGAATCAAAGGCTTGAATTAAGGGATCTAGAGAACAGTGTCCTACAGTAAATTGCAGTGTTGCAGGGATCTGAGGAAAAATGGTCATTCCTGATGCAGGAAAAAATGACCCGCTTCCTGAGAGGGCCTCATAGATGGGTGTGATTTGAGTAGGAGTATAGGGTTGTAGGTTGTTGTTTGGTGCAGATTCTCGTCATATGAAATTTGTTGTTGTTTTATTTAAGTTTTTATGCATTTGTTATAAGTGGTTTGCATCAATACTATAAATTGAATGTCCATTCATTGAATGTGAAGATATGTAATCAAAGTTTGCAATTATTTGCACTATATACACTATAGAGTATATTTTGTGAGTATCTTTCAGAAAATAGTTATTTCGCTTTTATGAAATAGGTACATTCTCCATAGGACGCGAATAATAGTTATAACTCCAGTGTTGTTATATAATACTGTCATCCAGTATGAGACATGTGTTTTAGTAAACTATATTAAAGTGAATTAACGTAGTAAACTATATTAGAGTGAATTAACGGATCTGGTGGGGATGGCGGAACAGAGTTCCGGACCCCAATTGAGATTTGCCAAAAAATGCAAAGAAAAATGGTTTGTTTTTTGGTTGTTCATTGATATTTAAAGGCTGGACACGCAATATTTGCGATTGCGATGTTTTGACTATTGCAATATTGATATATACGAAGGCCATTTCGTATTTCATGTATTACTATTTAACCGTAGCTATTGTGAAATATAGCATTTTATACTTATAATGATTTATACAATGTGAAATATAACATTTTATATTTTTAACGATCCATACAACATATTTACTTTGTGTTGTGTCGCATGAGTAGTGTGAAATACTGATGTATGAACGTTTTATTTAATAAAGCCTTTATAAAAACAAGAGGTCAATGACCTTGAAGCTCTACTGATTGATTTTGATTTCAGGAAGTAGTCGCTACAAACTACTGAAAATCTATTTTTACATTTTGAATTTCCGGCCGACCTGAAATTTTGCTAGGATCAATTAGACATCAAGAGCAACATTCCTGTGAAGTTTCATGAAAATCCGTCAAGTAGTTTCAGAGGAGTAGTCGCTACAAGTTTTCATTATATAACTCTATGTAAACAAAGATGGCCGCTGACAGCCATGTTTAACATTGAATCAAAATAATGTTCGACTCGGATAACCATCATGTCATGCTGATCATTTTAAAAAAGTCCCATATCAATATCTCTTATAGTTTTCACTACAAACTTATTTTTTGAAAATCTATTTTTAGCCATGGTGGCCATCTTGAATTTCCGGCCGACCTGAAATTTTGCTAAGATCAATTAGACATCAAGAGCAACATTCGTGTGAAGTTTCATGAAAATCCATCCAGTAGTTTCAGAGGAGTAGTCACTACAAGTTTTTACTATATAACTCTATGTAAACAAAGATGGCCGCTGGCAGCCATGTTTAACGTCGAATCAAAACGATTTTTGACAAGGACCAACATCATGTCATGCTGATCATTTTAGAAAAAGTCCCATATCAATATCACTTATAGTTTTCAAGAAGTAGTCGCTACAAACTTGTATTTTAAAACTCTATTTTTTGCTTTGGCGGCCATCTTGGATTTCACATCAACATGAATTTTTGCTAGGATCAACTAGACTTTACAGGCAACATTTCTGTAAAGTTTCATGAATATCCATCCAGTAGTTTCAGAGGAGTAGTCGCTACAAATAAAAGTTTACGGCCGGACGGACGCCGGACGCCGCACCACGGCATAAGCTCTGCTGATCTCTGATCAGAAGAGCTAAAAACACGTACTACGTTCATTCATACCTATTTTATTTATAACTGTTTGAGTCCCTGCTTTGTTTTATACTTTATTTTACCTAAAGGACTATAGCTCATCTTTAAAAAAAAAATGATTAAGAATGAATGTGGTATGGTCAAGTGAAATGTTCAACCAAATGCATATTTTATGCATGATTAATGTCAACCATATAGTGCATGGCAATAATACAACACTATTGATGAAAGAATATATATGGCAGTAATTCTGCCCTATAAATACGAAAGTTTGGCACAATTGTACTCGAAAGTTACTTTGTTTTTTGCATGAAATAAATTGGTCCATAGCATAGTCCACTTATCCATCTAGAGCAGACAAGTTATCATTTCTAAATAAAATTGGCCATGTTATCACATCACCTCAATTCGGCCCCGTGTGGTTGCCGGGGGCCCCGTTTGGTCACGGGGCAAAGAATAAGGCCACTGCAGATCCCTTTGGAGGGGTCAAGGATTTGTACAAATTCTTGGAGGGGTAGGCAGAGGGGTAGAATCCCCCCAAATTCATGTTCATTTTATCATTTTTTGTTCATGTTCATTAAAGGTCTTCATCATGGTCCCTGCAATGTTTCAGGTGCTATCTCGCTTGCATCAAAAGAGCAGTGGCAGAAAAACAATAACGTGGCTCCAGCGTAAATGGAGTTTCTACGATAGAATTTGCAGCAACTCTGCAGTTCAGGGTGAGAAGGTTCTAGGCCCATTTTCCATATTTTATCTCGATGTACATGGAAGATGAGCTTGGCATGTTCATGCCTTTTAGGCGCCATATAACCTTTTCATGTGTTGGTGCGCCTTAAAACCCCAATTCAATTCAATTCGAACATTTTCTTTATATGCCATGTGCCTTCAGTACACACATGACATAGTGAAGGCACATGACATCCTTTGTGAATTGAATCATGTTGTTTGGTGAATCATTCGGATGAACAGTTCATTTGTCACATCGGATTTATATATAGTTGTTTGGTTTGGGCAGTTTTTGTTTGAATATAGGCAGTACGCCTAATGATCAAATAGTTTTGTTTTGCAATATTTCAATGCAAAATAGTCACGCAAATTTGTTTAACATATCCACAGATAAAGTTGCCAGTTATAATATTTTGACGGACCTACTATATCATTGGGATTATTTTGAAACCACCTGTCATTCAAAGAATATCTTTGTTTTACACAATGGTGTACTTTGAAATGTGGATGATGTGAAAACAGTGATGATAGCTTGGATTATTTTATATAGAAATGATATCTCGTCAGCTCTAGATAGATAATGGACTATTCTATTGACCAACTTATTTCTGGTAAAACACAAAACAACTTTGAGGAAAATGTTCCAATTTTTTCGGATATAAAGGCCGCAATTTCTGTCATACGTATTCCTTCTGATATTATGTTTACATCAATGAATTACTGCCATGTACGAGGTGACATTGTTCATGCCTTATCTATACATTTGCTCCAAAATTTCACTTGATCTATATCTGCCATATGTATCTATATACCTACCATAGAGCTACGATGCGATGCTGTTTTAGAAAGGTATCAGGGTCGACCCCATCAATATTGGATTCTGAAGATGTCAAGCAATGCCTGCATAAACAACCGCTGTATTTCAATAGACTAAACCTTAATACCATGCATGGACACAACTCACCAAAGAGAAGAATATCACGTCGATCTAAGAAATGTGTGTACTACTCCATGTTTCAGCAAACGTATTTTTCTTGAACATTTGTCTTTTAAAATATCAAGCGCTGTCTCATTTCGTCTGAGACCCATACTTAGCAGGACATTCTTCAGCTAGAAAAAATGCGTGGAAAAGGGGCCATATTTATAACAGGACAATAGTCATAGACGGACAGCGTAATATCATTGCTTAATGATCTACAATGGCAACCTCTACAACAATGCAGAAGCAACAAACGACTAACTACTTTCTACAAAATATACGAAAAACACTCAAGTGAAACTACCAGACTATGTTGACTACTCAACGTCAGCAGGGAGTACGTTATAGGGAGAAGAAACGGGTTCATAAACGCTCTAGTTTATCGATTTATGTTGTCGCGCTAGAACGCCGCCATTTACTATTTTATCGATACAGGTAAATCGATCGTAAGCGCGTTACATTTGAAAAGTTAAAATTTCAGCCAACATCTCAAATTAGGCAGTTTTTACAGCTCCTTTTTACGGCTTTCTGTTATAATCAACATCACGAAATTACATTATTGACAAAGATAAATATGTCTACTATTCACTTTTTGTTATTATTAATGCCTAATATAACCCATACTTTGTATCTCGTTTGCAATAGCTTCACACCATTTTTAATTCTATAAAATTAAAAATTTAGCTGATATCTCAAAAGGCACATTTTCATCACCTCTTTTTAGGGTTTGTCTTATAATCACCACCATGAAATTACCTTCTTTACAAAGATAAATATGTTTACTATTCACTTTTTGTTATTATTAATGCCTAAATAACCCGTAGTCTCGTATCTCGTTTGCAATAGCTATACACTGTCACCATTTTTTATTTGGCGCAGAGTGGCGCCATCTTTGTTACACGGAACCGTCTGGTATAATGTGCTTTTAAACATGCAAACAAATACACGCTCTGTATCAGAGGACACAATGTAAATAAATAATACTTATGTTTACATTTAGCACCTTTATTTAGTTTGTAAGTGTAATAATTTATAAGAATTTGCTGTTTTTCACACACTCGCGAAACAACCGGAAATAGTCATTTTCACGGAGTAGTGAAACACATGCGCGACAACATAAATCGGCAAAACGAGCCCGTTTCTCCTCCCTATAACGTACTCCCTGACGTCAGACAACGCCATGTAATACCAAAGTACAGTTCATTTTAGCCTCATTTTGCCATGGAGGCAATCCCCTTTAACATGCTGTCAAGATCGTGTTCAATACACAGTAGCTGAAGTGAACAGTCTCTAGATGACGGTCGATGTTTTCCTGGTGGAGGCAGATCAACCACTTTTTCCTCGGGTAAAACCTCCCGCCATCCGTAAGAGTCGACATTTTCTCACTGATCGAAGTCACGTCTGTGGCCACATCGGAAGGAAAACAGGAACGAACATATTGTATATCGACGTTATTGAAAATGGTCCTGTATATCATATCTTTAAAAGTATATAGTAGTTGCATCATCTCCGGGCTCCGGGTCATTTCGTGCCAAAACCAGTTCGTCCCGGGATGTTTCGTCCGGGACTTTTCGTGCCAATACATTTTTGGGATGTTTCGTGCCTTCTCTCGGGATGTTTCGTGCCACATATGCAGTTTTGTCAAACATAGATATTAAATTGGATACGATTCGTAAAAACTGTATCTGTATTAATCCCGATGAGTTATATTAGTTTTGTCGAATATATTTTCAAGACATTATAAAAAAAATCCCGTAATTATAAAATGATATTTCATTCTTCTATAATGCATAATTTTTTAAGAAATAAATATTTATTATTATTAGTATTATATTATGACATAATACTACTAAACAAATACAAACTGTTATCATATATCGATTAGTCTGGATTGTAAACGTTTAATTTGAATATTATATTACTTTAGTATAATTACATTATATAAGCTGGCGAATGTATGTGTTAACTTCAGATTTCGAGTTAATGTTTGCTCCAATTTGAACTCGTTTTTTAGTGTTTTAGTTTTCTATTTTTGAATTTAATACCTTTGTTATCTGTAAAATAAATCAATAAATAAAATCTAAGAAATATTCTTATTCCTCTCTTAGTCTACGTGTATTTTGGTGTATTTTGGTTGATATGGTTAATTGTTCCACGTTCTCACTATCTTCATATTTAGTGAACTTGTTTTCACACATTAGCAAGGCATCTGCTTATCCATTTCACACTCAGTTGGTTATTGCTATCATCATAGACATCACGGGCATCCTAATTATGTTAATTCGATTACTTTCGACACGTGCCATATTCGTGTCGTTTAATTTATAAATCTTAACTTAAGGTTGTGTATTCTGCTAGTAGTGTTACTTTCCGAGTCCGACACATGTCGTATTTATATTTCAAATACGGTATACCCTACAAATTAGACATGTGACATATTAAACCCGGCAAATTGCAACATTTACAGGAAAGAGTTTGATAATTAAAGTGTTTATACCAGGAGGACATTGGCACATGTCATAGTTATCCTTCGCGTATATATAATGCGAAACGTGTTCTTTGCGATTATATTATTTAGTTAGCAAATTATATGTTTCAATATCGTCAATTAAAAAGCGAATTTAAATTTTCAAAATGCCTGTGCCAAAGCAGCCTTGTAAGATCTGCAAGAAGCAATGTAATGCTGATTGCCTGCAGTGTCAAGTAACTAACTTTTTACATAAATAGAGGGGATTGCAAAAATCACCACTGAGCCGAAAACAACATCCTCGTGATTTTATTTAAATTTGTTAATTGATTATAAAAACGAAAGACACTTTTTAAATCATATATTTCAGATATAAAATATTGGTTTTCTTAAGAAAATATGTTGTTTTCTCATTCTGCATTTGTTATCATAACACGTATGCTGTTGTTTTTTATCTTGGCAGACATGTGATCAATGGATTCATTATACATGCGAATCATTGACGAGAAAAATCTACAAGACATTTACAAAGCTAGACTACATCTGTGTTGAATGTAGAACTGACCCAAACACTGGCCAATTCGATGTTCTCTCCGGATTACATCTTCTTAAAGTAGTAAGTTTTTGTTCGCGTTATTTCTTCGAACATTTTATATCTTTATCACGTCCATTTAACACAAATTTATCGATGAAATGGGTGATACAACTTACATCGTTCTTAAATAATTTTACGCTAAATCGAGTTTGATAATACATATACTGTTCACTGATTAAAACGAGTATTTTGCTTCTCCTGTAAAATTTACTAAACATGCACTTAGCATAGTTTCACATGCTATAATATTAAATCTTCGCCGTTAGCAACAATTTTCTTTATTATACAAATACAGGCTGCAGAGACGGGCATCAACGCACTGAAAAGGCCGTGCAAAAGTGCCTTACTCCTACTTGATCAGGTTCCCTGTCCCCAAATCTTGGACGACCTGAACACAGAACATGTTTCCCGCGACGAGATCTCACATTTCATTTTGTCAGAGTTCTACGGCACCACTATGAAGGCTCTTGTAAGCACACCTAATGGGGACTGTATGTTTAATGCAGTTTCAACCATGCTGGTAGGAAGTGAGATATTGGCCGTAGAGTTAAGGTACCGCGGTTGCGTCGAAATGACAACACATAGCAAACGTATTCTCGGTCATCCAGCTTACAGAATCCTGGAACCATTTTCATCTGACTATAATCAGGATTGTTTGGATTGTGCTTTTATAGGCAGGTACCAATCCGTTTGGCATATGATGGCGCTGTCAAATCTTCTTGGTATCACCATTGAATCGGTATACCCCTGCGTCAACGGGTGCAAAGACTTGGCCTTTAAGCGGTTGAATCGCGTAGTTACCCCTGAAAGCCAGACTGACGCATCTAAGGCAATTCCACTTATGTGGACAAATATTAGAAAGCCGGTAATTAAGCTTCCAGTCAAAGAGACCTGCTCAAGTATGGACGCCGAATCACGTTGTTCCTTTGGTAGAGAGATCTGATGAAAGTATGCCGACGGGTGCTACAAGTAACACGGTTGAGGTATTTTAACATATTAATCCGTACATACTTATCGTCTGTATTTATTTAAAAAAATATGCATAACAATACAATATATTCTCAATATATCGTTATCAAATATGAACAAGAATACTTTACAGGGAGTAGATCAGGCTTTGTGACTAATTTTATCTAATATGATCAGTGCTATTTCTTTTGATGGTTTATGCCTCATTTATTTTTATCTATTAAATATTTAAACAATTCTAAAACATTTTCAGATCAACAGAGACTACCTGCATTGTGATGAGTTTTTACGTGCTGAAGTTGTTGTGGACAGCCATCGACACTTGGTGTTTGCGACCGACACACAATTTGACCTGCTAAAGACGTCAAAGAGGTGGTTCATGGATGGCACCTTCAAGATCCTGAAAAAAACATTTGTTCAGCTATGGTCCATTCATGCGTTTGTCCGGAAGGAAGAGAACATGAAACAGGTTCCCCTAGCATTTATTCTCATGATGCGGCGAACAACAGTTGATTACGCGCAGGTAAAGAATGAATTATGCACTATTTGCCTTTTCCAATATTTGTACACAAATAATATTTATACCAAATTAAATTTAATTTGTGTTTTTTTTTGTGTTTTGATGCAATATGTTACGACATAGTATAAACATGTTTTTATTACAAAAACAACAACATATAAGCTTACAGACGAAAGACACCTCCACATAAGTATTGTTAAATAAAAATAGTTTTTTTTGCAGACTTTGATGAAGCTAAAAGACATGTTGGAGGAAACAGCGGTGGAAGCGGCAGTCCTGGATTTTGAGACTGGTGCGTGGTCAGCTCTTCGCCAGGTATTCCCCGACATTCGTATCAAGGGATGCCTCTTCCACTGGGTCCAGTGTATTTGGCGACATGTGCAGGAGAAAGGTTTGCAGGCCACATATAACGAACGCCAGGGAGTGTATGTATACATACGAAAGTTGATGGCACTCCCACTCCTTCCGTACCAGCATATGCAGGGAGCCTTCCAGAACCTTGCGCAGAAGGCCAACACGACTCAACTGCGGTCCTTAGTGGCATATATGGATAGCCAGTGGTTCACCTCCAGTGTATACCCTCTACACAGTGTCAGTGTGTTCGGCCACTTTATCCGAACCAACAACGACGTGGAGGGATGGCACCGGAGGATTAACAAAAAGGCTAACGGACTGGGGCTACCATTCTGTACTGATTCCGTTCCTCCTCAGGGAAAGTGCGCTCGTCGACACCAATCTACGACTGGTACAGGATGGCCTGTTTGCGAGGGACGCAAGGAAGAAATATTGTAGGATACAGGCAGCACTGGTGAAGACTTGGGAGAAGTATAGCACAGGGGATATAAGTACCAGTGATTTTTTATTGGCGGCGTCCAAGATGTACGGACAGTTTTAAACGGGAGATTAAACTAAACTATAAATACTAGTTGTGTACTGTTTAGTAAAGTTAGAAACATTGGGGTTAATCATCATTGGGGTTAATCATTAAATATCACATTTGCAAGGTACTGGTGATTACAAATAAAAAAATAAAAAAAACGAAAAAAACACAAAAAAAACAATAACAAAAGAAAACAACATATACTCTGTAAAAGAAGTTTTGGACCATGGCAGTGTTCGAACCCGTACAATGATCGCTGAACCATGACATTCGACCATAACCCTTATTATCTCAGTTGATAATTCACAATAGATCAACAATCAACAATAATTATCGTTTACAATGAAAGTTTGCGAAAAAATAATCTTTTTATTGGTTACTCGAATGTGTCCGTAACTGTTACTTTTTATGGACTTTGCAACATTATTTACAGACCCTTTGTGTGTTCGCGATATTTTTTTAAAATCAAATCTTGTTTGGAATTTAATGTTTCTGGTACCAAATTAACCGGGTAGGGTAGACCTTTGTTACTAAAAAATATACTTAAATTTTGTCCACTAGTCTTATTTTTATATGACTTTATATACCCTGGTCCAAAACTTTTTTTACCGAGTATATATCAAGAGTTCAACAACAAAATTCACTTGGTGGGTGGGGGATGGCTGGCAAATGGGTGATATAATATAAGAAAACAAATTAAAAACATATTTTCTTATTTTAAATCGCTAAGGTCCTAGTCACACCTCCACGCGGGGCCAGCTGGAAACACTATGATAAATAGTGGCTAACGTGACAGGCCGTTCTTATTATAATCCATTGCTACCATACAATTATCGTTTAAATATTATATTTACATTTTATTTTATTTGTTAGGTATTATTTTATTTATTTCGTTACTGCCTTAGTCTGTATTAGAATGTATTAGGCTATAATTGCAGGTGCAACACACAACATAACATTCCGTTTAGAGTTCATTTTAGCAGGAATTATGAATATTAAACTTTCAATTTCCTTAAAATAATTATTTCTGCTAAAACATTGAAGTATATGATATTAATATCACAGTAATTATAAAAAAAAAAATGGCACGAAACATCCCGGACGAAACGTCCCTGGCACGAAACATCCCTGGCACGAACTGGTTTTGGCACGAAATGACCCGGAGCGCATCTCCGTACAGGCATAGTATATGGTATGTGCATCATCTCTGTACCAGCATAGTATATAGTATTTGCATCATCTCCGTACAGGCATAGTATATGGTATGTGCATCATCTCCGTACCAGCATAGTATATAGTATTTGCATTATCTCCGTACAGGCATAGTATATGGTATGTGCATCATCTCCGTACCAGCATAGTATATGGTATTTGCATCATCTCCGTACCAGCATAGTATATAGTATTTGCATCATCTCCGTACAGGCATAGTATATAGTATTTGCATCATCTCCGTACTAGCATAGTATATAGTATTTGCATCATCTCCGTACAGGCATAGTATATAGTTTGTGCATCATCTCCGTACTAGCATAGTATATAGTATTTGCATCATCTCCGTACAGGCATAGTATATAGTTTGTGCATCATCTCCGTACTAGCATAGTATATAGTATTTGCATCATCTCCGTACAGGCATAGTATATAGTATTTGCATCATCTCCGTACAGGCATAGTATATTGGTATTTGCATCATCTCCGTACAGGCATAGTATATAGTATGTGCATCATCTCCGTACAGGCATAGTATATGAGGTATTTGCATCATCTCCGTACAAGCATAGTATATAGTATTTGCATCATCTCCGTACAGGCATAGTATATGGTATGTGCATTATCTCCGTACAGGCATAGTATATAGTATGTGCATCATCTCCGTACAGGCATAGTATATAGTATTTGCATCATCTCCGTACTAGCATAGTATATAGTATGTGCATCATCTCCGTACAGGCATAGTATATAGTATTTGCATCATCTCCGTACAAGCATAGTATATAGTATTTGTATCATCTCCGTACAGGCATAGTATATGGTCTGTGCATTATCTCCGTACAGGCATAGTATATGGTATGTGCATCATCTCCGTACAGGCATAGTATATAGTATTTGCATCATCTCCGTACAGGCATAGTATATAGTATTTTCATCATCTCCGTACAAGCATAGTATATAGTATGTGCATCATCTCCGTACTAGCATAGTATATAGTATGTGCATCATCTCCGTACAGGCATAGTATATAGTATTTGCATCATCTCCGTACAAGCATAGTATTATAGTATGTGCATCATCTCCGTACTAGCATAGTATATAGTATGTGCATCTCCTCCGTACAGGCATAGTAATATAGTATTTGCATCATCTCCGTACAAGCATAGTATATAGTATGTGCATCATCTCCGTACAAGCATAGTATATAGTATGTGCATCATCTCCGTACAGGCATAGTATATAGTATTTGCATCATCTCCGTACAGGCATAGTATATAGTATTTGCGTCATCTCCGTACAAGCATAGTATATAGTATGTGCATCATCTCCATACTAGCATAGTATATGGTATTTGCATCATCTCCGTACAGGCATAGTATATAGTATGTGCATCATCTCCGTACAGGCATAGTATATAGTATGTGCATCATCTCCGTACAGGCATAGTATATAGTATTTGCATCATCTCCGTACAAGCATAGTATATATTATTTGCATCATCTCCGTACTAGCATAGTATATGGTATTTGCATCATCTCCGTACAGGCATAGTATATAGTATGTGCATCATCTCCGTACAGGCATAGTATATAGTATTTGAATCATCTCCGTACAAGCATAGTATATAGTATTTGCATCATCTCCGTACTAGCATAGTATATGGTATTTGCATCATCTCCATACTAGCATAGTATATAGTATTTGCATCATCTCCGTACAGGCATAGTATATGGTATTTGCATCATCTCCGTACAGCATAGTATATGGTATGTGCATCATCTCCGTACTAGCATAGTATATGGTATGTGCATCATCTCCGTACTAGCATAGTATATAGTATTTGCATCATCTCCGTACCAGCATAGTATATAGTATTTGCATCATCTCCGTACTAGCATAGTATATGGTATTTGCATCATCTCCGTACTAGCATAGTATATAGTATTTGCATCATCTCCGTACTAGCATAGTATATAGTATGTGCATCATCTCCGTACTAGCATAGTATATGGTATTTGCATCATCTCCGTACCAGCATAGTATATAGTATTTGCATCATCTCCGTACAGCATAGTATATGTTATGGCATTATCTCCGTACTAGCATAGTATATGGTATGTGCATTATCTCCGTACTAGCATAGTATATGGTATGTGCATTATCTCCGTACTAGCATAGTATATAGTATTTGCATCATCTCCGTACTAGCATAGTATATAGTATGTGCATCATCTCCGTACTAGCATAGTATATGGTATTTGCATCATCTCCGTACCAGCATAGTATATAGTATTTGCATCATCTCCGTACAGGCATAGTATATGTATGTGCATCATCTCCGTACCAGCATAGTATATAGTATTTGCATCATCTCCGTACCAGCATAGTATATAGTATTTGCATCATCTCCGTACCAGCATAGTATATGGTATGTGCATCATCTCCGTACTAGCATAGTATATGGTATTTGCATCATCTCCGTACCAGCATAGTATCTAGTATTTGCATCATCTCCGTACCAGCATAGTATATAGAATTTGCATCATCTCCGTACTAGCATAGTATATGGTATGTGCATCATCTCCGTACCAGCATAGTATATGGTATTTGCATCATCTCCGTACAGGCATAGTATATGGTATGTGCATCATCTCCGTACTAGCATAGTATATAGTATTTGCATCATCTCCGTACAGGCATAGTATATAGTATTTGCATCATCTCCGTACCAGCATAGTATATAGTATTTGCATCATCTCCGTACAGGCATAGTATATGGTATGTGCATCATCTCCGTACAGGCATAGTATATGGTATGTGCATCATATCCGTACTAGCATAGAATATGGTATGCGCATCATCTCCGTACCAGCATAGTATATAGTAATTGCATCATCTCCGTACAGGCATAGTATATGGTATGTGCATCATCTCCGTACTAGCATAGTATATAGTATTGCATCATCTCCGTACTAGCATAGTCTATAGTATTTGCATCATCTCCGTACTAGCATAGTATATGGTATGTGCATCATCTCCGTACAGGCATAGTATATAGTATTTGTATCATCTCCGTACTAGCATAGTATATAGTATTTGCATCATCTCCGTACTAGCATAGTATATAGTATTTGCATCATCTCCGTACAGGCATAGTATATATGGTATGTGCTCATCTCCGTACTAGCATAGTATATAGTATTTGCATCATCTCCGTACAGGCATAGTATATAGTATTTGCATCATCTCCGTACAGCATAGTATATGGTATTTGCATCATCTCCGTACAAGCATAGTATATGGTATGTGCATCATCTCCGTACAGGCATAGTATATGGTATTTGCATCATCTCCGTACTAGCATAGTATATGGTATGTGCATCATCTCCGTACTAGCATAGTATATGGTATGTGCATTATCTCCGTACAGCATAGTATCATGGTATGTGCATCATCTCCGTACCAGCATAGTATATGGTATTTGCATCATCTCCGTACCATCATAGTATATGGTATTTGCATCATCTCCGTACAGGCATAGTATATAGTATTTGCATCATTCCGTACAGGCATAGTATATGGTATGTGCATCATCTCCGTACTAGCATAGTATATGGTATGTGCATCATCTCCGTACTAGCATAGTATATGGTATTTGCATCATCTCCGTACTAGCATAGTATATAGTATTTGCATCATCTCCGTACAGGCATAGTATATGGTATGTGCATCATCTCCGTACTAGCATAGTATATGGTATTTGCATCATCTCCGTACAGGCATAGTATATTGGTATGTGCATCATCTCCGTACTAGCATAGTATATGGTATTTGCATCATCTCCGTACAGGCATAGTATATAGTATTTGCATCATCTCCGTACAGGCATAGTATATGGTATGTGCATCATCTCCGTACAGGCATAGTATATGGTATGTGCATTATCTCCGTACTAGCATAGTATATGGTATGTGCATTATCTCCGTACTAGCATAGTATATGGTATGTGCATTATCTCCGTACTAGCATAGTATATGGTATGTGCATCATCTCCGTACAGGCATAGTATATAGTATTTGCATCATCTCCGTACAGGCATAGTATATAGTATTTGCATCATCTCCGTACAGGCATAGTATATGGTATGTGCATCATCTCCGTACTAGCATAGTATATAGTATTTGCATCATCTCCGTACAGGCATAGTATATAGTATTTACATCATCTCCGTACAGGCATAGTATATAGTATTTGCATCATCTCCGTACAAGCATAGTATATGGTATGTGCATCATCTCCGTACTAGCATAGTATATAGTATTTGCATCATCTCCGTACAGGCATAGTATATGGTATGTGCATCATCTCCGTACAGGCATAGTATATAGTATTTGCATCATCTCCGTACAGGCATAGTATATAGTATTTGCATCATCTCCGTACAGGCATAGTATATGGTATGTGCATTATCTCCGTACTAGCATAGTATATGGTATGTGCATTATCTCCGTACTAGCATAGTATATGGTATGTGCATCATCTCCGTACAGGCATAGTATATTGTATTTGCATCATCTCCGTACAGGCATAGTATATAGTATTTGCATCATCTCCGTACAGGCATAGTATATGGTATGTGCATCATCTCCGTACTAGCATAGTATATAGTATTTGCATCATCTCCGTACAGGCATAGTATATAGTATTTACATCATCTCCGTACAGGCATAGTATATAGTATTTGCATCATCTCCGTACAAGCATAGTATATGGTATGTGCATCATCTCCGTACTAGCATAGTATATAGTATGTGCATCTCCTCCGTACAGGCATAGTATATAGTATTTGCATCATCTCCGTACAAGCATAGTATATAGTATGTGCATCATCTCCGTACAAGCATAGTATATAGTATGTGCATCATCTCCGTACAGGCATAGTATATAGTATTTGCATCATCTCCGTACAGGCATAGTATATAGTATTTGCGTCATCTCCGTACAAGCATAGTATGTTTCCTCCAACATGTCTTTTAGCTTCATCAAAGTCTGCAAAAAAAACTATTTTTATTTAACAATACTTATGTGGAGGTGTCTTTCGTCTGTAAGCTTATATGTTGTTGTTTTTGTAATAAAAACATGTTTATACTATGTCGTAACATATTGCATCAAAACACAAAAAAAAACACAAATTAAATTTAATTTGGTATAAATATTATTTGTGTACAAATATTGGAAAAGGCAAATAGTGCATAATTCATTCTTTACCTGCGCGTACAGGCATAGTATATAGTATTTACATCATCTCCGTACAGGCATAGTATATAGTATTTGCATCATCTCCGTACAAGCATAGTATATAGTATGTGCATCATCTCCGTACTAGCATAGTATATAGTATGTGCATCTCCTCCGTACAGGCATAGTATATAGTATTTGCATCATCTCCGTACAAGCATAGTATATAGTATGTGCATCATCTCCGTACAAGCATAGTATATAGTATGTGCATCATCTCCGTACAGGCATAGTATATAGTATTTGCATCATCTCCGTACAGGCATAGTATATAGTATTTGCGTCATCTCCGTACAAGCATAGTATATAGTATGTGCATCATCTCCATACTAGCATAGTATATGGTATTTGCATCATCTCCGTACAGGCATAGTATATAGTATGTGCATCATCTCCGTACAGGCATAGTATATAGTATGTGCATCATCTCCGTACAGGCATAGTATATAGTATTTGCATCATCTCCGTACAAGCATAGTATATATTATTTGCATCATCTCCGTACTAGCATAGTATATGGTATTTGCATCATCTCCGTACAGGCATAGTATATAGTATGTGCATCATCTCCGTACAGGCATAGTATATAGTATTTGAATCATCTCCGTACAAGCATAGTATATAGTATTTGCATCATCTCCGTACTAGCATAGTATATGGTATTTGCATCATCTCCATACTAGCATAGTATATAGTATTTGCATCATCTCCGTACAGGCATAGTATATGGTATTTGCATCATCTCCGTACCAGCATAGTATATGGTATGTGCATCATCTCCGTACTAGCATAGTATATGGTATGTGCATCATCTCCGTACTAGCATAGTATATAGTATTTGCATCATCTCCGTACCAGCATAGTATATAGTATTTGCATCATCTCCGTACTAGCATAGTATATGGTATTTGCATCATCTCCGTACTAGCATAGTATATAGTATTTGCATCATCTCCGTACTAGCATAGTATATAGTATGTGCATCATCTCCGTACTAGCATAGTATATGGTATTTGCATCATCTCCGTACCAGCATAGTATATAGTATTTGCATCATCTCCGTACAGGCATAGTATATGTTATGTGCATTATCTCCGTACTAGCATAGTATATGGTATGTGCATTATCTCCGTACTAGCATAGTATATGGTATGTGCATTATCTCCGTACTAGCATAGTATATAGTATTTGCATCATCTCCGTACTAGCATAGTATATAGTATGTGCATCATCTCCGTACTAGCATAGTATATGGTATTTGCATCATCTCCGTACCAGCATAGTATATAGTATTTGCATCATCTCCGTACAGGCATAGTATATGGTATGTGCATCATCTCCGTACCAGCATAGTATATAGTATTTGCATCATCTCCGTACCAGCATAGTATATAGTATTTGCATCATCTCCGTACCAGCATAGTATATGGTATGTGCATCATCTCCGTACTAGCATAGTATATGGTATTTGCATCATCTCCGTACCAGCATAGTATCTAGTATTTGCATCATCTCCGTACCAGCATAGTATATAGAATTTGCATCATCTCCGTACTAGCATAGTATATGGTATGTGCATCATCTCCGTACCAGCATAGTATATGGTATTTGCATCATCTCCGTACAGGCATAGTATATGGTATGTGCATCATCTCCGTACTAGCATAGTATATAGTATTTGCATCATCTCCGTACAGGCATAGTATATAGTATTTGCATCATCTCCGTACAGGCATAGTATATGGTATTTGCATCATCTCCGTACAAGCATAGTATATGGTATGTGCATTATCTCCGTACAGGCATAGTATATGGTATGTGCATCATATCCGTACTAGCATAGAATATGGTATGCGCATCATCTCCGTACCAGCATAGTATATAGTAATTGCATCATCTCCGTACAGGCATAGTATATGGTATGTGCATCATCTCCGTACTAGCATAGTATATAGTATTTGCATCATCTCCGTACTAGCATAGTATATAGTATTTGCATCATCTCCGTACTAGCATAGTATATGGTATGTGCATCATCTCCGTACAGGCATAGTATATAGTATTTGTATCATCTCCGTACTAGCATAGTATATAGTATTTGCATCATCTCCGTACTAGCATAGTATATAGTATTTGCATCATCTCCGTACAGGCATAGTATATGGTATGTGCATCATCTCCGTACTAGCATAGTATATAGTATTTGCATCATCTCCGTACAGGCATAGTATATAGTATTTGCATCATCTCCGTACAGGCATAGTATATGGTATTTGCATCATCTCCGTACAAGCATAGTATATGGTATGTGCATCATCTCCGTACAGGCATAGTATATGGTATTTGCATCATCTCCGTACTAGCATAGTATATGGTATGTGCATCATCTCCGTACTAGCATAGTATATGGTATGTGCATTATCTCCGTACCAGCATAGTATATGGTATGTGCATCATCTCCGTACCAGCATAGTATATGGTATTTGCATCATCTCCGTACCATCATAGTATATGGTATTTGCATCATCTCCGTACAGGCATAGTATATAGTATTTGCATCATTTCCGTACAGGCATAGTATATGGTATGTGCATCATCTCCGTACTAGCATAGTATATGGTATGTGCATCATCTCCGTACTAGCATAGTATATGGTATTTGCATCATCTCCGTACTAGCATAGTATATAGTATTTGCATCATCTCCGTACAGGCATAGTATATGGTATGTGCATCATCTCCGTACTAGCATAGTATATGGTATTTGCATCATCTCCGTACAGGCATAGTATATGGTATGTGCATCATCTCCGTACTAGCATAGTATATGGTATTTGCATCATCTCCGTACAGGCATAGTATATAGTATTTGCATCATCTCCGTACAGGCATAGTATATGGTATGTGCATCATCTCCGTACAGGCATAGTATATGGTATGTGCATTATCTCCGTACTAGCATAGTATATGGTATGTGCATTATCTCCGTACTAGCATAGTATATGGTATGTGCATTATCTCCGTACTAGCATAGTATATGGTATGTGCATCATCTCCGTACAGGCATAGTATATAGTATTTGCATCATCTCCGTACAGGCATAGTATATAGTATTTGCATCATCTCCGTACAGGCATAGTATATGGTATGTGCATCATCTCCGTACTAGCATAGTATATAGTATTTGCATCATCTCCGTACAGGCATAGTATATAGTATTTACATCATCTCCGTACAGGCATAGTATATAGTATTGCATCATCTCCGTACAAGCATAGTATATGGTATGTGCATCATCTCCGTACTAGCATAGTATATAGTATTTGCATCATCTCCGTACAGGCATAGTATAT